>VXAX01004649.1:90291-146531 GCA_013399835.1 Leptocoma aspasia | reverse complement strand
CCCCTCTGGAATCCTGCAACCCCAGCTCTCCTGCAGCTGTATTTTCTCTGCAGCCCGTTGACACACACATGCCTTTTTGCCTTTTCCTTCCCAACTTCTCAGGTAATATCACCCAAACCCAGTCCTACACCAGAGGGACTTTGGAGCTTTTCTGTTTTGCAACCCATAGGAGAGAAAGTAGAAGTGTTTCTATAAAGTACCCTGCCAGAAAGACGGAGGTGGCTTTTTACATGAGTATGTAGTGACAGGACAGGGGGGAATGGCTTCAGACTGACAGAGAGTGGGTTTGGGTTGGGTATTAGGAAGGAATTCTTCCCTGTGAGGGTGGTGAGACACTGGCAGAGGTTGCCCAGGGAGGCTGTGGCTGCCCCATCCCTGGAAGTGACCAAGGCCAGGTTGGATGGGGCTCTGAGCTACCTGGGATAGTGGGAGCTGTCATGGCAGGAAGTTGGAACCAGATGATCTTTAAGGTCACTTCCAACCCAGACTATTCTATGAGTCTATGATTATTAAAAGAAATAGACTTTTCAGAGCTTCCTAATGTGGCCCACAACATGTGCATGTAGCCTTGAGGCAACTCTACACATTAGACCCCCACCAAAACATTATTTACAGAAAAGCTAATCCATGTAAGTTATGTCAGTTTACTTGACTATGGTACAAAAAAAGGTTAATGGTATAAGGACTCAAAAATGTATCCCAGTAACTCTCCTAAAACACTCAAAACCCTATTTAAACAGCTGTTTAAGTTAAGCTCCTTTCATACAATATGCTACAATATAAGGCAGCATAAAGATTTCATTGCTATTTGCTGAAGATACCAAGTAGAACACTCAAGTGGCAAGCACCACATCTCTCCTAAGCCAGCCAGCAAACCCTCCCTGGTGCACCAGTCCAGGGCATATTTCCTGGTCTCCCACACGCTTTATGCAGAACACAGACAGGCTGCCCATAGCTACAAGCAAGATTGGCTTTTTGTTGTAAACCCAAGAATTCAGAGGGCATGGTTCAAAGCACAGATAAATGCCTAGATTAGATACTTTTTGACTAGTCCCTCCTATCTCGAGAGGTCATTTATCCTCCAAAGTCTTTACAGGTGGTCAGCTGTCAAAGAACATACTTGCAGCTGAATGACAGGCAGTTTGGCCAAGATATTTTTGTGATAGGGGATTTAGAAAGAGGTGTTAATCATATTTTGAAAATTCTTCTAGGGCTCCTTCATGCCACGTTACCGTGTCCTAGAAACTTCAAATGAGGTTTATACAAAAGATCTTGGCAAGATCTAGTATAAGGAAAGGCATGTTTGGGAAGTAACTCTCAGGTGCATTAAGAACATCAGAACAGTCCGTCAGGTTCCAGCAGATTTTAAGGAATGCCAAATATCTGAGGAGGAGCTAAGTTTTTATAAAAAAAAAAAGTGTTCTCTCTCAGTTTTCCTTGAGAGAACAGCTTTAAAATAAACAAGTTCCTAAGAGTTCTGTCACAGCATTTTTGCTGGATGTCTTTTCCTAATTGCTATCATTTACCACTGCTGAAATACCATGCCTAATCTGGCAAAACTAACTTGAAGGTCTAAGTGCCCACAGAGGCTCTCCAGGTTCCTGTTCCCATTGTTCTTAGAGCCAGGATTCCCAGTCACAGCCCTGTAATACTCCAGGAGCTTCGCAGGACAGGTTCTTCAGCCACGACCCACTTCAGCTCCTTGGATAAAGCAGTGATATTTTGTTGCTAGGTGGTACAGCTACTTTCATAGCTTTTAAGTCTATCAAGAAAGCAGAAGGCCACCAAGGTAAAAATTCAGCAGTTGCCTGAGCAATGACACCAGGCTCTTTTAACACTCCTCTGAGCCACAAAGTCCCAAGTCTCAATTGACATCTCCACAGTGAAATCAGATCTGGCATTTAGGCTTGGCCTCCCACAAAAGGTCAGCCCCTGAGAAAGTTGTATCACAGTCTGAAGGGTTTGGTTCAAACTGTCTCTAACCACAATAAATAGTTTCTTTCATGTCAATACGATCTGAAAAGTTCACCTAATTATGGCTCAACTAAAAGTCTGTTTACCTCAGCTTTATTAGGAATTGTATTCAAAATCTTTATTGATAATTCTGGAATTGTACTGAAGCAGAATCCAATCTAACACTCTAAGGCTGTAAAATGGGATGTTGCAGGAAACAATGTTTTTATTTCAATTAAATCTTATCATTCAGTTCTGGTTGTCCTGCTTTTTCTCTCCTATTTTATGGCCAAATTCTGCACTGAGGTACACAAAACCCGATCATACTGACAGTGGAGGGAAGTACATGTGTGTACGGAAGAGAAGAGATTTAATCTTTCCTGTTTATGAAATAACCTTACTTAATTCATCCACCTTTTCTTTGATACTGCAACTAGCATTGAGAGAGACCCTAATGTATGCAATGTGCACACCAGGAAGATAAGACGGACAAATGGCAGTTTTCTGCACACTTTTCTTCTAATAAATGAGCGAGACCACATCTTAAAATAACCCTTTTAGTTCTAATGTCAGGGCAGCTCAACAGTTTACAGAATACAAAACTCTTAACTTGTGGGGAGGCAGAAATTGGTAGTTTTTTCTTCTGTGCACTGAATTCTTACATAGGGAAGATTTCAGTCTCCTCTTTCTAGTGATCTAAAATCACATATGTTCACCTTATCTTGGATAAAAATAGTTTCTTTAAGAACTTCACAAAATGGCAGACCAGTTCACCAGATAGTGGAAAAGCACTAGATGATGATGATGATGTGACACAGGACTCCTTAGGAGCCACAGCTGAAACAGTCCCTTTTTTAACATCCCTTATTTTATATACAACATTAACCAGGATCAGCCATCAATTGTCTTTGATTCCCCTGTAGATGTTCAGTTGGTATTCATAAAATTCTTCATGCAAATCAAGGACAGCATTTTATCTTTAGAAGACACCACATTTCTCTGGGTTTTATGAAAATACGCTCTATTCTAGGGTGTGAAAAAGGATCATTGAGAATTCTGGAAAGATGTAATAGACCAAATCCCATGAAAATTGTCTGGTTTAGGCTGCAAATCTGAATGATCTGATTTGCTGTACTTACGTTGATCCCAGGGCAAATCAGTGAATCCATCCATACAAAGCTCATTGATGTTTCAGGCCCTTGGACACCAAAAGCACAGAGAAACAAAACCAGAATCACCAGGCACTGAGAAGGCCTTGGGACATTCAGGGGAAAAATGTAAAGAGTGATGTAACAGGCATGGAGATAGAACTGGGTGAGGGAAGGAACAAAATTAATGGCCATTTTGGTAAATGGCCTCCTAGTTCAAACTACAAATTCATTTACCATCCGCTTAGCAGAAGAGACCTCACTGCAAGCTCTGAGAAACAGTTAAAGAAAACCAGGAGCTCCTTATAAACTTGGAATTGTCCATGAGGAACCAACTATGAGCCTGAATTCCTGAATGGCTGAGTCTTGTACAGAGAACGAGATAGGCCCATATTAAAACTTTTAATGACTTTNATTTTTTAAATTTAAAAAAAAAAAAAAAAAAAAAAAAAAGAAAGGGGAAAAAAAAAGGGAAAAAAAAAAGGTGGAACTTTGCAGCCAGCTGGCTCCATACCGAAAGCCAGGCTGCACAGCTTGAACTTAAAGCTATCTTAACATAATGAATAAGTGCCAATAATTAGCATATGTAGTGTGAACAGGTTTGCTGGCACAAGCAAGTGAAAAACTCCAAGGTAAAGTTATTATTAGGGAGTAATTAGCTCTGTGAAGTAAATGAGTGAAACAATAGCTGCCAGCACTGACAATATGGCTAACATCTGACTATGTGGAAGATAACATTGTAAAGTATTGCTCCCTGAGCTAGAATCTGTTAATAACCATATGTTAGTGTAATTAATGCAGAGTCTTTCTGACCTGTTGTCACATAAGAACAATACTTTCTGGGAAATATTCAAACAGGCAGCTCTAAACTTGTGGATGGCAAAAAATAATTTGGGAAGTTGCTTACAAACACCTTTTCTTCTGCATTTCTTTAAAAAGAGCTAAAAAACAGTAAATGGAGGAGGAGAGTAGAAAAAAAAAGCCCCCACACTTATGAACCAACTTCTTTTAAGGCTGATGACAAAGAGGTCAAATCCTGGATTGGGGCTTTCCAGACCATCTAAATAAAACCACAAATAATACTACTGGATTTTAGGGGTGCTTGTAATCCATGCCCAGACTAAATTCTGCAATTTGATTAATTATATGGAGTGCCTTGAACACTTTATGCAAAAATATCCTTGAATTCAGGAGTGTTCAAATCTGAGACTAGGTTCTGAATTTTTTGGCTTGAGCCCATTTCTAAATTGAATAGATCCCTCCAGGTGTCTGACATTCATCAGACATTCTGCCAAGGTCTTAATATCCTGCTAGATAGGCAGGGTCTCTGCCTGTCCCCCACACAGGACATTCACACCTCCAAATGAGTGAATTCTGTGACTACAAAGGGCAAGGCTACAGATAATTTCTCTTGAGAAGGTACTAAAAATCATGCCCAGAACTTCTGAATTTTTGTAATAAATGGCACTGATGCAATATTTTCCTCCCGTCACATCAACATCTCAAAATGTTTAAAGAGGTCTAGTACATACAGTTTGCTCAACAAGCCTTACATAATTACTGTATTTTCATGTCATTGTGCTGATGCAGTGCATCCTACAGAGAACACATATCCCATGAAAAGCCACTGTCTCTGAAGCTCCCTGGTAAAGAGATCTTTGCAATTTAATTTGAATATATCTCTATGCCAATTGAGCATCTCATATGCACCTTGGTCATTAGAGCATTCACAGTCATTGTCTCACTGCAACAGTTTCCTACAGGGGGCAAAGTGTGGTCATACATCCCAAAAGAACAGCCTTCATTTCTAAAAGAAGTTAAACAGCTTCAAGGACCTGGCCATATTTAATTTCAATTAAAAAAAAAAAAACAACAACAAAATTTAATGCAAGCTGGTTAATAGGATTCCTTTCCAGTGGGGCAGAAAAAAAAAAAAACCAAAACCAAAAAAACCCCACATTTTTTAATGCTTCACAGCCTATTATGGCCAGGCAAAGGAGTCCTGCATGTCTGAGATCTCACACATTCATCTTCTTGCTAAACATCTGTTTAAGGCTTGTGTGATCTACCTGTCAGCACCAGTGATCCATAAAGTGTTTGAACCTCCTGTCACAAACCTCGGAGCTGGTTTGATCAGAGGCTTTGTGCACACTAATCATGCCCTTTATCTTTCCTAATGCTAGGAGAAAAAAACCACAGCAAGGCTGTCTTCCAAACCTGAATGTAATTAATCTTTCCAAGGGGGAACCTGCCTGGTTTGAAAAAGCAAGATCTGATGGGCTGCTGCTCTTTTTCTGCAAGGGCCTTGTTTTTCCTACCAGGCGTCTTTCCATTTGAGTGGGAGCCTTTACAAAGTACTTTACCTGCATCCCAGGGACAGGGAAACAACCTTCAAGATCATCTTGTGAATGGAACTGCTGGTAACTTTGCTGAGAAAGAGAGGCCAGTGAAAGGAGTGTGACAGAAGCATCTTTAAACGATTCTCTCTTTTCAACTGCATGGGAAAGAGGGAATCGGAGCAAGAACTGGGCCCCTTTTCATGTTTCTCCTAAGCTGCTCTCTCCACTAATAATCCCACTGCTACCCTTCTTTGGCTCAGCTGCACACAAATGTTCTGAAAGCTGCAGGAGCTCCAAAAAGGGAACAGATAACATCAGGTGGGTTTTGGGTTTATTACAGCTTGCCTTTTGCCACTGTTTGCTCTCTGTGGCACGAGGGGAATGAACGGTGTGCGTGACAGAGGTGACAATTCAAAGTGCACTTGCCATGAGGCCCATACTGAATGGGAATGGGACAAGTGAGTTTAAATTTGGTTACATCTCCTCTGAAAGGAAAAGCTTCCTTTGCTCCTCAGCATTCCTGAGTCCAGGCATCAGCAGCAACATAAATTCTAGTGAGCAGATGGTGGGAAGCAGAGAGAAACTGATGCTGCAGGACCAAATCTGAGTGCAGATTTCAGAGCAATCCTCAACCTAAATAATGCCAAAAGCCTTGAACACTGATCCTCATTGAAATCTCAAGATTTCATTTCCTTTCCCGAAAGGAAATTCTTCCTTGAATGAAGAACGGAAATCTTGAAGAGAAAGTGTTACAAATGCTTGGGAAAGGAGATATGACCAAATAAAATGAAATTGAAAAAACCCAAAAATTTGGAAATGGAGTGACTACATTCAAATGGATGGGGATGAAATGAGGTGCAGTGAAAAGAACAAAAACTTGCCAAAACTGACCTCACTGGAGTTGCAAAATCAGGGGAAAAAAACAAAGAAGAAGACAGAAAAGACAGGAGAAGAATTGAATGAAACGACCTGCCTAATATAAAAAAAAATCTTCACCGAAGGGAAAACAATCAAAAGGCATGGGATGCCATGAAGTGCAGGGATATGGACCAAAGCTTGCCAAATTGATCCTCATTGAAATCTCAAGATTTCATTTCCTTTCCTGAAAGGAAGTTCTTCTACATGGATGGAACGATCCATGAGTAGAGAGACGGAGTTCATTTGGATAATTAATTGATCAGAAGAAAAAACTTCAGGAATTTGTGCAATAAAGTAGCAAGTAATTGGTGGGATGTGACTCTCCTCATCACATGGCTCTCCTGTATTACACACAGAAACACTCTCAGAATCCAGGCTGATTCAGAGAGGAAAGCAAGTGAAGATAAATGAATCTTTCTATTACTGTCACCATATATTACTTAGACTGTGAGGAAGTTCAAAGGACTCCAGAGGTCCAACATCTGACTGTGCATGATCAAAGAGAGTTCTGCATGTTTTATGGCTTTTTTTTTTTAAGACAAGATACCGCAAGTGGAAAACATAATATAGTAAAAAGGAGTAGATGTCTACCAATATTATTTAGGGCTCTGTGCTTGGATCTAGTTTAGATTTCATGAGCTTTATAATTGTCTGTAGGCAACAGCAGCAGTAAAATTTGATAAATAGTTTGGGCAATATGGAAGGTTGGACCCTTCTGGAAAGGTTATTCAACACACTTGGAATAAAGTGCAAGACAGCACAGGAAAAGAGAACAAACAAAACAGTGAGTGGTGTGTGTGTCACCAACAGCAGATCAGAACTGGCATGAACTATGGAGAGGAGAAATGTAAGTGATGTAACCCATGAAGAACCTTGGAGAAACAACACCAAACTGTAATTTCATATTATGGAAAACAGGGAGTAATGCCTAGGCTGAAGGAAAGAGTTGGGTCCAATAATATCAACAGAAGTGAAGAGATGATGGCGTTTGGGGAATGCCCTGCCAAGAGAACAGGGAGATAATGGAAGTGTCAGAATGACACAGAATGACAACAGAATGACAACAGAAGACTCAGCAATCAAGTTGTAAGATTGACAAAAAAGTGGCTGAAATATTTAGGCAGAAGAAAAAGCTGGATTTTAGAAAAGATTTGAGAAAGCAGTCAAAACGGTTTCTTGGAATATGGATCTGCTTGAGAGGGAGGAAGATGATGTTGCTACAAGTTAAAGAAGAGAGAAGCTTTGAGAAGAGATCTAATGAGTTCATTTGAGGTTAGTGACTCTGTCCAGGATTTATGTTCCCTCTAGCTAGAGATTAAGGCACTTGAATCACAACTAATTTATCACTTTTCTTATTTGCTGGCCATGAAAAAGCACCCGGTATTCCAGACTGGTGCCTAATATTGAAACTTGACAGCTAACTGTCTACAGAGTCCATCTAAATTTGATAAAAGACACAGGTCAACTTCCAGATAAACTCTCTACCATATAAACTCTGATTATAGAGTGAGGACAGGACTAAACTGGTATCTTATCCAGTACACAATCCAATTGGTTTAAATCTGTATCTCATTGAATAATTAAGAGTTCAGAGTGTCTGAGACTCTACAGAGGCTACAACGTGCTGCAAGCCACAGTGTGGACAGGATTATAATGCTATTAAAGAACATTCTGTGTATTTCAAGGAAGAAAGGGAAAAGATATCAATTCTTTCCAATGTAAAGCAGCAATGATGTAACTAATGGAAAGATTTTTCTCATAAATTTTGCTGCCTTATGATTTCTAACCCTTTCCCATCTCACCATGATGTGACCATACTGCTTGACAAAAAGGAATGAGGGTAAAATGGCTCCTTCAGAGATCATTTAGATCAGTCCCATCTGACAGAATCAGGTTTCTGTATCTTAACTTAAAATCATTAACTCCTCCAAACTTCACCTTCCCTTATGTACAAATACAATGCTTGTGCTCAGTGATGTCTGGGAAGTTAAAAATGGTTTTGCCTTTTCAGACCTCTGTGCAAACACACTTGAGGACAACGGGGCTCTTGCCCAGTACCCTGTGAAATCCATTCTCCTGAGGCCCATTGGCTTTGGAGGTGTACTTGCAAAACACTTACCCAAAATGCACATCCAAGTTTGCACTTGTTAACTTAAAGATGGCATTTCTAAGGAGAGCTGCTTGGGAGAGCTGGCTGCAGCCTGGTCTGCAAAAGTACAATGTTTAGCCAAACTGGAGCATATAATAGCAGCAGTACAGGAAGAAGATGCTTTCCCTGCAGAATTCAGCAGATAAAGAAGCTACAGTCATCTGAACAAAACAACTACAGTTTTACTAGGATACAATCTAAGGAAAAACTAAATAAACCTCACTTGATACACTCTGAAACTATTAGCACCAAAACCATTTCTGTCCCAGTGCCTTGCTGAATTGCCAGTGCTGACTTACACATGCACACACATGACATTTTCAGTGTAGAGATATTAGCCCAGCTGAAAAAAAAGTGCATTATTTTTTTTGGTGACATGTACTTTTTTCCAGAGGCAGCGATGAACAAAGCACTCACAAGTAAATTTTGAAAGGCTGGAAATTTCAGTAAACATCTAAGCCTCCTCCAAAATAAAACAGGCAGTCTAAGAAGATTCTAATTTCTTTCATATGTCTAGCTGCTTCTGACTGAACAAGAAATTGATTCTGATTCTGTTTTTCCTCCGAAGTCCAAGAGCATCCCTCTCCTAGAGTAGGTGAGGCTGCTAAATAAAATCATCAGATGTTGTAAAGCAACTTCAGTGAATTCCAGAAATGCAGAAAAGTATGTTTGTATGTGAACACACAAAGGAGCTTAAAGAAAGGGATAATCTTTAACACCCACCCCGAGACTTCTGCCTTGACCACATGTTCTAGAGAAATTTATTCTCCTGAAACAACATTTTCTAAAGACAAAAGATTTTATTACTTCTTTTGTAACGGGTGCTGTAACAATTCCCTGCTTTCTACAGCTTCATGCTTAAAACACTTATGGGTAAAAATCTTAGTCTTTCACTAAAAAAAATTGGAAGTTCATCAATGCAACAAGGTCTTATGCCTTAGATTATCACCCTATTTTAAAACAAATGCTGAATCCCTCCATTTCCTTCACAACCCCAGTGAATTGTATTTTTACTCAAGAAAACCCAACACTTCTACAAGTAGCAAGACAGGCATAGGTGTTTTGTGAAGAGAGCTGCCCACCCTATGAACACCTATTTCCCATGGCAGCAGAAGATTAGAATAACAATGGAAAATGGCAACAAATGAGAAAAAAAGGAGAGCCCACTGTATTCTTTCATTCCAGAGGGATAACAGTTCCAGAACTGTTTTAGCCAGATCTGTAGCTGCCTTTTCTGATCAATATTTTCAGCTGGAGTTGGTAGAGATGAAATTGTGCTGTTCTTGTAAGGAAGGATGGTTTTTTCCACTGGCAAAATTTCAAACTTTGACTAGGACTATCAGCATTATTTCTGCATCCATCACTTTCTGAAACATCAGCCAGCACTACCTTTGCTAAGGGTGGTTTGCCTGTCAAATATTGTGCCCCTTCCTAAACAAGCAGCATATGGAGCCAGTAGAGAGACTGGAAAGCAGAAAGGAACAAAGCAGAAAATGCAGTGTCAACCTCAATAATCATTTCACAGGGCTAGAACAACCATTTTATTTTATTTGCCATTCAACAGCTTAACTTCAAATAGGTGTTTAATTAACTCTGAGAGGCAGTCTAAATGTTTAGCCTGAAGCTGCCTGGCAAAGGGAAAGTACTGCACTTGCAGATTTAGAGCATCAGGCTCGAGAAGAAACTGTTAATTGCATAACGCAGAGAATTCATATCACACACACATACACAAAAGTGTAAAGATCAAACTCCCACCACAGCAAAGTTTCCTGTATGCAAAAACTTCATGCAAGTCTAAAAATTCTAAAGAAAAATGAGGGCACTTACGGTTAAAATGTGTTTTCACAAAATAAATTTCTACTGGACGTGAAGTAGCAGATTTATTAAAAAAAAACAGGAAAGACAAATCTAGGAAAGCATTTTTATAAAAATACAAGCACAATATGTTCAGAGAGGGATGAACAGGATTAAGGATTTTTCAAACTTAATCCAAAACACTATAATATTGGTTTAAGAAAGCATAAGAGCTCACAATGGCCTAACAGAAGCTGGGCATCTTACTATGGAGATGGGAGAAACAAGGAAGGCAACACGGATCTTGCCTCCACTACTTGACGTCCTATTCAGTGGCAGAGGCACAGCTTTTACCAGTCCTCACTCTTGTTTCTTGGGGTTTAACAAGGGACCAAGACAGATTAGAAGGAAATGAATGCCCTGGCAGCTGACTGATCATTTTGAATATTTGACTTCTTGCCCACCACCCCACCAAGCAGGTATATTCCCAGCATGCAATGATGTATGGTGTCCCTTAAAATTAGATGGCCCTCAAATATTTTCTGTTCAAGTATTCTCAATGCCTTGGGGACGCAATAATCCTCCTCCCTCTTTAGTTTATTACACCAAAAGATGTCACACTGTGACTGTTTTAATCAGCAAATAAACAAAGTGCCCAGCACCTGCCTTGGCTTTTATTATCATAATAATCCTGTTTTGTTTTTTAATTCCAAAACATCAGCAACTCAGCCGTAGGTGAGCCTGTGTTTATGCTGCCCCTACCGCCACCTTTGTGGTTTCATTATCAGCAAGCCATTAAATGAAAAGCAGGAGGAGAAGGGGGAGAGATGGCAAAGGCAGGCCTGGGGCACAGCCACTTGTGCCTGTTAAATACAACAAGCAGAGCCCTGAGACTGGCATGGAAGCAGGGTAAGCACCAGAAACTGAGAGGAAAGCAAGGCAGCAAACAAACCACTGTGAGCTGGAGCAGACCAGCCCAGGAGAAAAAACCACACGTGGGCAGGCATCCCACTGGCAGTTAGTCCAGCCAGAATGGAACACAAACCTAGCAGTGGTCAAGGTGAGGAGAGGGCTCATGCAGAGTGACTGGTGAGGGCCTTACATGCTGACTTTTTTAGGCAGTTTTCCTTGAATCGAGGGGTGCTTCAAAGGGAAGGTATGTGCTGACAGAGTCTTGGCTTTGTTACAATGAATGGATCTGGAAAAACTGAAACACAGCAAATGCTAAAATGCAAGGAAAATTGTTTTCCTACCTCGAAGAGGACAGAAACAGACCCTCATAAACTTTTTTACCACTTATTCACTTACATTTTACTGACAGAGCAGATCAGTTTTTCTGCACTAAACTCTATTGATGTGATTCAGTGGAATGGCACCAATATAAATCTGACTGTGGGAATAAGAGAGTCTTTTCTGTCTGCTTCCCTGCCTCATTCTCCTCCCCCCACCAAGCACTGCAGTCTGCATTCAATTTCTGCCACAGAAATGGGAAATTCTATAGAAAACCAGCAAAAGTGGAGACAGAAGATAAAAACCTAGATGGGCTGAATCTTTGATAACTCTGCACTTCAGTTCACATTTTGCATTCTGGCCCAATGGGAGACGCCTGACAATCTGGGTTCTGTTCCTGGTTCTGGCAATGAGCTACAGCCTAACAATGTGCAAGCTGCTTCCCCTCTGTCCTCAATTCCCCTGGTCTGAAAAACAGGATGCTTTAAAAAGAAAGAAAGAAAAAAAAAAAAAGAAAAGGAGAATGAAAAATATTCCAAGATCCAGTGAGACGGTGCAACATAAGATCTGGATCCTACACAAATATCTGTGCAAATAGACTGTGAAATGCAAGTAAAATTTGGTGATTTAATGTTATTTTGTAGAGCTATAAGTAACTACAAGGGATGAAAAGGCAGAGAAGAATCATACCTGGCAGTTATGAAATAAGGGATGATGCTTCCAGAGCAAAGTTTCCAAGCACAGGGAGTAACATTGGAATTTCAAGTCACTAGAGTATTTTGACATCTCTTTCTACTATTTAATAGGCAGTAACAACAATTTATCATAGTCCCTCTAGGAGGTGTAAAACAAAAATAGCCAAGCATTGTGGGAAATCTACATTGCCAAAGCTTCTGAAATAATCTGAGTGAAGACAAATCACAAGTTCAGGAAAGTGTCCTTCATGTAAGTATTTCAGTTTCCTTCTGAAGCAGTAAGAACCTTAGAGATAAGGACCAAACTTCCTACCCTAATCTTTATTTCTAAAAAAAGGGATTGGGCAAATAGGCTCAACATCTTAAGGCCCACTTTTCCCAGGGACTGGATGGAATTAGATCTGAGTAGGTTTATCTCAATCGAACTAGGATAGTTTCTATTAAAAAAAAAAATCCATATTTTAACCAGCAAAGTTTAATCCCTTCTTTTCCTGTGAAAACTCAGATAAGTTTGATTTTGCGCCTCTTGCTGTCTCCATACTCCAGGTATTATGTCACTGCACATTAGACTGTGTCAACACACCGTGACTTCCTCCCTGCTAATGCAAAACCTCGGAAAACATGGAGCCAGGAGATAATTTCAGAGCGCTTTTTTCCCCTGTCTAATGTAACTCGGTATTTATCCTCCCGTATTTCTGACACTTCCATTGAGTGATGGTCCCAAAACGAAGAAAATCAGCCTTTTGCATGCAAAGCCGTCTTAAAGTAGGCTGGTGAGCAGCGATCTTCCTGGGCAGGTGAGCTTCACACGTGTCTCAGGAAGCATCTCTGCCTTGGGAAATCGAGGAGCAGCACTGACAGGCTTCCAAGGAAGCCTCCTCAAGTCCCCCTTTGGTGGAAAGAAGGCTTAACCTCCCACAAAAGGGCACCTCCTGAAGGAACAGGGAGATGGCGTCTCAAAAAAACCCAACAAACGGGTGTGAGGCTCTCAGAACGTGTGCCCACACTCTGAGTGAAGTTTGCGTGCCTGAACTTCAGGAATGGCTGCTTTCGGAACAGTCTGGTTTTTAAAAACTATCTATATATTTTTTTATTTAAGTATTAAAACAGTGGCTCAGGTCCCTTAAACACTAAGAAAAATAATACAGAGAAGAAGCCACGTGGAACCTGAGAAAACTGTAACACCATGTTAGGCTTGACCTCATCTTGGTCATTTATTTCAGCACAGAGTGTCTGTAAATGCTCATGTTTGGATTTTATGATGTTTTGTACAAGAGAAGGGGATTTCAAGCTCCTGCAATCAACTTGTTATGGTAAAATCAAGCAAAACTTCATGGGTTTTGAGTCAATTGGTAATGAAACACCACCAAAAGCAGACAACATATTTCACAAGAAAGAAGCCTTTTAGGAAATAGCATTATATAGCATTATTAAAGTCCCATCTTCCACTGTTAACTACTGCATGCTAAAGCAAATGTCAGCCTCGGGGGGCTTAATGTTTCTAAATTAAACACCCTTCAAACATGCTTTCTGACAGTTATCTTCATCTTTTCCACAGATGCTGCCACTGCCACAGAGTGAAGCACTAAAATAGACCCACTGCTAGTGTCACATCCAGGCTGTGCTGACACCTCTGCCACTGGAACTGCAGGAGGAAAAGCACACTTTGTCTAGAGGGCATCTGATGGCACTGTAGGTGACATTCTGGAAGCTTGAACCGCTGACCAAAGCAACAGAAAGTCACCAGCAGAAGGCTCTGACTTCTGAAAGCAGGAGTCCACCTATGCTCATTCCCTAGATATGCACTGTCTTTTGAACACTGAAATTGGGCAAGTTATGTGACTTCTGCAGATTCACAGGGCAGCCTGTACAGATGCAACATTCCCCAGAGGTTTTGCTTACCCTGTAAATCATTATGCCTTTAGTCTTAATTGTTTGGCACGGCTCCCAGGACATCCATTACATCTCCTGTGACTAACACAGCTTTGTATCTGTTCACCCCTGGGGCTTCCAACCAATAAATGTCTGGGCATGGAGAGAAGGGCATGAAAATAATGCATTGTAGGTCAGCAATATTCTGTCAGGACACCTGAACAATATGAGCCAATGAGCCAGCCAAAAACATAGTACAAGGCTCTTGCCCTTCTTTGGCTTTCCCTTCTCTGGAAGGGAAAACCTTCTGGAAGGGAAAAGCTTCCTTAACATCTAGAGAGTCAGCCACTAAGATGGTACTGGCATGTGGAAGTCCTACTCTAAACAAAAAAGTTGAAAGAATTTTAAATGCACATTAGAGAAGGTGGCATCAGGTGCTGATTTATGTGTGCATTCTGCCTACTACACACCTCAGCTCCTGCCACGAACTGCCAGACCCCCCCAAAGTATTCCCACACCTAAGCCACAAAAACAGATGGACAGCAGTGGCTCCTACTCAGCAGCAGGTGAGGTTGTGTGAAAGAAAAAACAGCAAGGCAGGCAGGAAAGTATCTGAGGTACCTACAACTCCCTAGAGCACGAGCAGCCTCAGTGGCTGCAGAGCTTAGCCCCTAACCCATGGGTCCCACGGGGAAACTCTGAGGAAGCTCCTCTGAGGCAAGAGGATGGGATTTTGGGATTTGTGGGGCAGGAACACTGGGAGCAAAGCAAGCTCTTTTTGCAGGAAGAGTTTGTTCTTCTTAAACCATTCCCAGGCTCTAAGGGGAGCACAGCACTGGGAAGGTGAAAAGGAATCAGTTCTGTGGAGGCAAACAAGAGACAAGGCAAACACACCCAAACCCAAAGAGAGCCAGAAAAGCAGTGAGGGCAGAGGGACAGAGGGCATCTGTGCAAACACAAATTTCACCTGCAATTCCTTTAAAGGCAGTGGCATTTTTATCACAAAGAAGAGTTTAATCAAAGTCTCGAGAGATCTGCCATAAAGGAAGCCCCTGCCTTGCTGCCTGGGCTGTCTGAAAGAAACACCTGTTATGCACAACAAAAAAAAAGACAAAACAAACAATAGGTATAGAAAGGAGGCCACGGTTCAAACAATGGGAATTGGAGAAGCACAGTTCTCTCTAAATGAAGGACTAGAATCCTATCAAATGAACAGCTGGGAAAAGCAGAATTCTTTATATTTGCAGGGAAGTTGCACAGATTATGTGATGGCAGCAAATACAATATATGTATCTGAGCTCTGCTTCCTAGGCACCAGAAAGGACAGGAACCTCCTAAGATATCTCTGAGTGGAAGAATAAACTTTCCTGAGCCCAGCTCCAGGAAAAAAGATAGCCAGATTTCAAAGGAACACAATGGACAATTTTCCTCCCACAGGATCTTTGTAAGAGTTTCTGCTAAGAGGATACTGAGCTCAAACAACTCAAACAACCTTCTCAAAATGTGCCGAAAGCAAACTTGAAATTTACACAAATCCACCCAAGTACACAAAGGGGATGTGAAGAATTCCCAAAATGGATGTTTTGTTTTAAGTAAGAAGTGCAAATATTCTTAACAAAGGACACAGAATTCTGTGTCAGTATATTGATTACAATTCAAGTTTCTTCATTCTGATTGTACCAAAAAGACAGGAATTCTGAACTGTGCACTAAGAAATAATGCAAGGGAAGTAGACTTAAAAAACACCCTGCAACTCACTACACAGAAAGCTAAAGTTCTTGAAAAATATAATTTCAAGCTTGCCTTTCATTTCAAATAAAGAATAAATGCTAGAAATAGAGCATACTTCTAATTCTGGTCACTAGAATGTATCAACTTTCCAAAACTTTGCTTACCAATACAATGACAAAGAAATTCCTGGATCTATCCTGTATCTGCTGAACTATCCTACCCAGGGAAACCTCCTGCTGCCACAAACAGGTTCTATGGAAAACAGAAGCAACGTTTATAGGGGTGTCTACAGCCATGGAGACATTCAGAGAACCACAGGAGGGGAAAAGAAGAAGTCTGAAAGTTTAGTTTCCTGAATTTTTTCTAATTCGAAGTGATTTGAGTCCATTTCTGCTTATATTGCATCTTGTTTTATATGCATCAGTCTGGGAAATACTGTGATCATCAATGTCTTGCTCCAAATTCAGGGTTCTCTCTATTTGATGAAGAGGAACTGCCAGCATGGCTGAAGAATTCATACAGCCCTGAAAATTCACAGCTACCGTGGGCTGCAATTTATTAAGTATTCATAACCTGGAGCCCCCACTTGGAAAAACATCCTTCCTTCCTTCCTCCTCAATTCCTTTAGAGCCACTAAAAGTCTGTGTTCAGAAAGGTAAAGTAGTCATGTTTGTAACTGGTATCTGAAAGGGGGCATTTCAGATGCATGCACAAAAACGTGTACGAGGCAGCTTACGTGTGAGTACAGGGAGAGAACGGAACCCATGAGCTGCTTCATAGAAGCTTACTTATTCCTGACTGCACATTCAAACTGCAGGGTTAAGGAAATTGTGCCCAATTTAGATGTATGTGATTCTCAGGGATAATACTAACTTAACACTTCTTACATATGGTACATGAAAAAGCCCCTCTTGCTTATTCACAGCAGCTCAGAAATGTTTAAATGGCAGACAAGGTTCTACACACCGTTTCAAGGAAAGGAAATATATTCTCACCCCACAGAGCCCTAAAGGGACAAATGCTGCAACACGTTCCATCAAACACTGTACCATCAGCCTCAGAGGGTTTTTTTTGGCTAAAGTACAAAGAATGTGGTAAATTAGGAGAAAATAATTGATTAGTGGCACAAACTGATCCAGTCCCAAACCCACTGAGGGAGAATGGGAGGAGCAAAGGAGTCAAACTCCATTTTCAACACAGCCAGTCCAAATTCAACAAAGGCACCCAAGCACTCATCTACCTTTCTGAAGAGGGCAGCAAAAGGTAAAAAAGTCTTCTCTATATTGATGGAGACGAAAATAGAAAAAAAAAGCCAAACTCAAAACTGGAGGATAAAAGGAAAAGTGACATAGAAAAAGAGGGGACCCCACAGGACAGGCTCTTGCCCACCAGAGCCAGGGAATGGTTCTGGCTGGCTGGCCCAGGAGAACACAGCATTTCTCCGGTAAGCCCAGGGCCAGCTGGCACTTCTCCCATGCTGACACTTCAGGGTTCAAACTGACCTGGCCATACACTGCAAGTGCCTGCTGTACCAGCATTCTGTGCTTTTGCAGCCGTCAAAACCACTCAGAAAACCAGCTAAAATAATGCCACATTGGATGAAAAGTCAAGGAATCAAACATCAGGGAATGCCAGAATTAAGGCTGTCAACATAATTTTAATTTTCCCACTTGTGAGTACAGTTTACAATTATATTATCATGTAATTCTGGAATATAACTTTTTTATTCAACATGTATGACAGAGATACATAAGAATAAAATACATGTATCTATTTCACTTAATTCTGGCACTTGTAACTTTCAAATGCCTTATTTTGTTACCTAAATAATGTATTTCTTTGCACACAGTGTTCACAGCACACAAGAGTACAGAAATATTTCAATACTTTCTGTCCAAATCCATTTTAAATTGCTATTTTGTTGAAACTATGCAAGTTCCAACTTCAGAATAATTTGCTGAACAGAATCACTATCTTTTAAATAAGCCAAATTTGATAAAAAATTGTTATAACACACACTGTAAAATTTTTTTGTAAAATTGTACCAAATATTTATGAACTTCAAGTACTGTGAATTAAATGTGTCTCATTTCATTATTACTTTACATGTAAGTTTTAATTTTATTTTTTGTAACTTTATTATGTTTATCTTGGAACTTAAATTCTTTTATTTAACTTCTAAACACAAGAAACTCTGACATATACCTCTAAATCTCTTCAAAGCATATTTTAAATCAATTTGAATAAAAATCTGAAATGGTTCCTTAAAATTATTTGACTGCTACAAATTTTATTTGACTTTCATGTGAAAAGTGAGCTTAATGGAGACTCTAGACGAGATGCAAAATAAAGACAGCTGACACGAGAGCCATGAGCCTCCAGGTAATCTTTGTTCAACCAAGACAACTGTACCTTTCCCTCTCTTTCTCCAGAATTTTAAGTCAGGAGTCACTCACATCATCCCTCCAATCACAACCAGGAAATAGGAATGTTTCATTTGCTCTTCTTACAAACACCAAGCACAGCCAACTGCCTTCCACTTGCATTTGCACATTGCAATTCAGCAGCAGGTCAGTGACAGAAAGTGGAGAACTAAAACAAAAGTAGGGTAAAGCATCATCAGCTTTTGGACACGGAGGAAAACCCAAGTGGTGAAGGCAATGGCCTTGATTCAGCCTTTCCCTCTGAATCATGTGAAGCCATTATCCCAGGGGAGAGTTTGAAGTGCTCTGTTTTTTATGAGCCATCTAACATGGCAAGTGGTGAATCAGAAAAGCAAGTCACTGGCAAGAGGGACTGAATGATCCCCAAATCTCTTCCTCTTGACACAGGTGTGGGTGCTGGTGGCAACCCTGGAATGCCATGCATAATTCCTATCTCAAATATAGCCATTTTGGCTAGAAAAGCAACTATTTTGCATAGAATCAGCTAGGCAGAATGAGATGCCCAGTGCTTAGAACCATAACAAAAGACAATGGTCCCTACACATCAACAGTCCCAGGGTTGTTANAAGCTAAAACCTGAGGCATCAGGTAGAGTTGTAAACCTGGCAGCAGTTTTTTTTTTTGAGTAGTGCTAATGGATGCAGATCAACACCATGTTCTGTCCAAATTCCAGTTTGGGGTATTATACACTACTTGCTTGTGTCCCCCTGTCCTCCCATCAGAGACTCCCATCCCAGCTCCTGTGCTTGTGTAGCTAACAGGTAAACTCCTGCTAAGGCAGGGTGAAACACCATCACATCCAGTGGACCACTCCAAACCTTACACTGGTTGACATCACTTGTATTACAGTCAGGACAAGAAAATGTACCCTCATACTCTTGCAGGTCAGAATCTCCTACTATACACATCACTAAAAGTAACATTAACAAACACTTACCAAAAATATTACATCTTCTATTCATGCTATGCATCACTACAAAACCAAGTAAAGACCTAAAGAAACCTTAAGAACCATTTTCTGAGTAAAAGCCATGCAACCCCAAGCATATATCATAATACTGAAGAGGAAATAAATGAGATCTGAATTTAGCTTAGTTTCATTCTCTTTGGGATCCTTCAGGATGTCCTGTGTCACATAAACTAAATATTACCTGGCCAACAGGGCCAAAAACTCCCAGTTTAGAGAAATCACCAGAATAATATGCAGTTGTGAATTTTCAAAATTTGTTTTGCTCTGGGGGGTGAGACCCTACAATAAATGCTCTCCAATTACACAGCCATCTGAGTAATTTTGCAACTGGTGACCCTTATAATGATGCTCTTGTTTTCAGAGCCAATGCGATGCCACACAGCGATTTGTCTGTTAAATTGAATTTTTGCCTCTAGATAGATAGATAGATAGATATAAAGTTTATTTTGAAATGTCTCCTAGTGCTTCTGAGCCTGACTGATGTGAGATGTTATTTTGAACATGCCAAAGCATCTGAACGGCTCCAGTCCTTTCTTTTCAGCGTGCATTCCTTGATAAGTGGCAAAGCTTCCCACTTATCAGTCACTCAAAGTGACTGTGGCTGTCAGCTGTGTACAAAGCGCAATCAGTTTGGAAGAAGAGACACCAGCATTTTTCTTCTCAGTTTGAAGCAAACACGTTTTGACTGCTAGTCATTCAATTTTAAAGCATCTTCAATTAGGGGCGGATGAAGATATAAAGAAAACACATCCTAAACACCTCTGCCAGCCAGCAGTAAAAAATTTATTGTTATCTTCTGCTTCACCTTACTGCAGAGGCAGCAGCAGCCTTTTTTTGGCTGCACAACAGAAGTGCTCAGGATCACACACACTCCACACAGACAAGACCACGGCCATGAAGAGCTCATGCCCATCTTCTGCAGCCACTTTTACGTGGTGCCTTCTGCTCCTGTGCCTCTGCTGCCTGCTGTGCAAGCACCTGCACGGGTACACAAACATGCACAGAGCTCACGGGGCACCCCACGCCACCCCTGCTGAACACACACCCCCAAAATGACATACCCTGCTCTGCAGCCAATAAAATGCCAAACACAACCATTAATAATAACCATTATTAATTAAACCATTAATTAGGCTGTGGAAATGCAGACAAGGAGGGGAAAGGGAGGGCTGGCAGGAAGGAGAGGTTGCTGTGGGAAAGGATGGACAGCTGCATAAGGAAGGTAACTCAGTACTAGGGAGCTGGAAATGAAAGAAAATGGTCAAAGCTGATGGGTGAGAGACGCAGAAATTTTAATCCCAATTAATTGGGATCTGAAAACAAAAAAAAAAACAACAGGGCCCTGAAATGCCTGCTGTGGAGAGAGACCAAGATGAGGCCTTGGAGAACAAGGCTGCCAGCTGTGATGACTGGATTTGACCGCTGGCCTTTTTCTTACAGCCTTAGATGCTGGATTATTTTGGGTGTTTCAGTGTTCTGGTTTTTAACAAAAAAAAAAAAAAAAAAAGTTTCTGGCCCTCCCTTGTGATTGTGTGAGAGAACTGGAAAATGGGAACACTGAAAGCTCAGTCACAGAAAGCAAATTAAGAAAAGATGCTAAAATGGCAAGAAAAAAGTCATGAAGTTCAAAACAGTGTTATAATTTGAGAACAGTTGGACCAGTAACACTGGAGAAAACAAGTGCTATTGCCATCAAGCACCTCAACACAGGCAAAAAAAGCTGGTTTACCCCAGTCAAACACGCCCTTGCATTTCCAATAAATTCGAGTCCACAGAATGACAGAACATTCTGAGTTTGAAGGGACCCACAAGGGTTCAATTCTTCAGGAAATGACCTATATGGGGATCAAACCCCCAGCCTTGGCAAGTTAGCACCAGGCTCTGACCAACTGAGCTCATGCAAGTTTTAAGCAGATACTCCTGGTTTGCACTGGCACGACGACACCAGTCAAAAAATTTGGATGATACAAGGGTATAGAAAAGCCTGAGATCAAACTACCTGTAGGAGCTTGCTAAGGTCTATCTTCAGAGTTAAAACCATGGTGCAAAATGATACTCTGCACTGAAAGAAGTACACATAAAGACCTCGACAACCTTTTTACATAACTTAACTTTCCTGGTAAGGAAATGAAGGCCCACAGGTTACTCAAAAGTCCAGTCTAACACAAATGTTACCAGCTGAAGTGGAGAGGACAGAAAGCAATTAGCTCATTCTGACTGATTTTTCTTTTTTTCCCCCTTCTTTTCCCCATTTCCTCTCCCAGCCTTGGAGGTTTTTTTTGTTGTTGTTTTTTTGTTTGTTTTTGTTTCATTTTGGTTTTTGTTTTGTTTTGTTTGTTTTGGTTGTTGTTCTCTTTGGTTTTGTTTGTTTGTTTTTGGTTTTGTGTATGCATGTGTGTGGTTTTGAATAACTTCTTTCCCAGGGGATTTTTCCTGCTCGAGGGACAGGCAAGTTATCCTGATAACTGATAGGACATCAGCTGCAGAGCTTTGTGAGGAACAATTGTTTTGCCTCTTTGCTGGCAACGTCAGTGGTTTGGAAAGAGGTTGCAAAGTCATGGGAAAGGCTGTAGTGTGAGTCCTTTTTGGGTCTCACTGAATCCAGTATGCCTGTGTTTATGAGTTGGGAAAACAGCTGCTCCTGACACATGATGAATTCGGACAAAATGTCCCCAAATCCACGAGACTGCTCAGTTTGACTGTGCAGTCACAGCTTGTCATATCCATACTGGCAAAAAAAAAAATACAAAAGAAAAAACAAACCACTTCAGTGGACAGAGCCTGTTCTAAAAATATTTTGGAGAGTGAGGAGGAAGATGCTTTCTCACAGTTTCCTATTGAAGAAAGGTCTCACTAAACTCCTGCTAATACGAACAAGAGCCTTTTCTCCATGTTCAGTGGGAGTTGGATCAGGGCCTCACTTCAACAGTTTTATTGTCTTACCAAGGAAACCTTTTGTCCTCACCCCTCTCTAACATGCAAAGAGGACTCTAGTTGTGGAAAAACTAACACTGTTCTGCTTTGCAAAGCGATTGTAGCACCACAAAGCACTGCTCTGCTGTCACTGACTTCCCAGAACAGCAGAATTCCCGGGGAAAACGGGAATCCAGAAGCAACAGGCATTACTAAATCTGTAACCAAGCCCTTGTGTAACAGCAGCTGCTCATTTTTGTGTCTCCAGTGAAGGACTCATCATCTCCAGCCCTTTAAAACCTCTGGAGAACTCTGCTTACAGAGGTGAGAGGTTGGGAACCAGGAAAGAAATGCCCCAAGACCTTGTGGCTGCACTGAGGAGACACTGACAGGGCAAAGATTAAGAGTAAGGATCTCTACCCTCCTTAGTATAAGCCCAAAGTTCTCCAAGTATGTAGCTCATATAGTTCATATCTTTGTTTATTATTTTGTATGTATTTTTTTTTATTTTTATGTATTTAGCTCATCAGCTCATATCAAAAGCTCCAGGCCTGCTGGAGTTTTGTTTTTTTTTTTTTTGAAGCAGCAGACAGAAAATTAAAGGCTTAGCCATGTTGGAAATATAATTTAAGGCTGCAAACTTGTTGGGGCAGGGAAAAAAATCTTCGCATTTCTTTTTGTACAGTCAATTAATCTGTGTCTTCTCTCAACAAGAGAGAGGAACTGGTACCTTCTACAAAAAAGCAAAAATAACACAAACGGGCCTAGATGTCATGCAGCCAGCTCTGGATAACACATGACTGCTCACCTGAGGAGTTCAAAACAAACAACAAATCTAAACAACAAAAATGACTGCCATAACTGCGTGGGTAAATTATGGTATCCAAAGCACTCTGGAAGCAGGTCTCTACCACTGTTTTGGAAGACTGGAATCAATCCAGAACCTCTTGCTGTTGGAAAGTTTTGACAATAACAACTGTGTCATTTCAAAACTTTGCATGTTAAGCTTAAGAAATATTTTGCTGAACTTCTGTGTAATTCAGAAACCAAATCCTTCTTTCCTTCCCCAAAAATATAGCTACATTTTGAAAAATAGATCTGGCTGAAAAGTGGATCCTGCTGGAAATTCTAAGTTCAAGTTTTTTATTACATTCCAAACTGGAACATCTTAGACCTCAGAGAGTAATGAGAATGGGAATATTCTGGTTTGAGAACACACCAGAACAGCCAGGCCTCTTCATCTAGCAGCACAACTCATGGGGAAAGGGACACTGACAGCGAGGGCGAGGATGGAAAGCTGGGTCCAGGCTCCCAAAGGAAAGCCTTCCCTGGAGCTGGGAGGACATGCAGGGCAGCTCAGGGGTTCAGCACAGCCAGGAAGCTTGCAGCCCCAAGATGCCCAAAAAACTGTGGTGCCCACAATTCCTTCCAGACAAGCTGCTGGACAAGCTTCCAGACAAGCTCTGCTGCCTGCAGAGCTTGAGGCCATCAAGGCCACAGCAAACATTCTACCTAGGGGCTGGCAAAGCCACACCCCACCTGGCAGGTGGGATACTGAAAAGGGTTCATTCCATTTTTACTGTGCCTGTGAAGCTCTCGGCAGAGAAATAAGGCCTGTAAAAGCCACTCTCAGCAAGGAGAGCTGGGAGGTAAGAAGACATCTGGCCCAGGAATGCAGTGATGGACAAAACAAAGGACTGAGTCTCTGGGAACTTGGGGTGGGATTTATGGCAGTGGGGTAAACTGTTCTACGCACTGAGAGACTGTACATGAGTAACCCCTCTGCAGAATCATGAGCCCACTTCAGGTTAGAATCTCCTGTGTGCACCTTCAGGCCTGAATAAAATTATTCCCTCTTTAACACAACTTTAGTGTTGGAGAGATTAATTCCCAATTTCAGGCATTTGGTAACAGGTGGAGCAGGCCAGAGACACTTGTTCCAGCTTTGCATCAGAATTTAACTGGGATCCCCTCATTCTCAGAGGTCCAAACTTGCTCCCAAAAAAGGGTCCTATTAAAACATCTGCTCTAGCTCTGAAGGAAAATGAAAACCCTCTCCTAAAACACACAGCCATCAAATGGTTGCTGTCTGGCAGGAATTGCCCTCAAGTTTCAGAAAGCACTTGGTTCTTGGGCTAGGTATGTCACTCAGAAAAGAATACAAATTAGTAACCAATTACTGACAGTATTAAACCAAAAAGTCAAACAAAACTGTGGCCTAAATGTTAGAAACACTGTAAAGCAGCGTTTTTGCTTCCTGCTGCTTTGAGATCTTAGTTTTACATTATTGGCAACCTGAAGTGTTCCAAGATCTTGAGCTGGGCTCTCCAAAAAAAATTTTGACGAAAAATCAGAACAGATTAGAAAACAGCATTTGGCCTCTGTTTTGTTTGCCTTCTAATTTTGGAACTTGTAGTGCTCATGGTTTCAGATTTTGCCTGGAAATATGAGAGTTGGAAGTTTACATTTTGGAGAAATGAAAGCTGGCATTTTTGTCATCACATGACTCCAAGAGCTGGGGCTTGAGGGAAAAACATAAAACATTGTCAGGTTTTCTACAAAATTGTGAGATTAGCAGTATCAGTTTTATCACAATTTAGGCTGCAAGGTTGACCTATTTTATCAACAGTGCCCTACTGAATATGAATTGCTTTATGAATTTTAACAACCATATTTCATTTTAAATATAGTTCAATTAAAGTGACATTTGTCACCGAGCTCCAAAGCAAACCCTTCCATCATCATCCTGGGCTAGACTTTTTCTCTGAACTGCATGACCCCTCCAAACTTTGTGTTTCAGAGACACCCTGTGAAGAAGGACACCTTTGGGGTGCACTGGGGGACTAGCCCAGCACCACGAGCATCTTCTGCCACTCTCTGCCCACCTGACAGGACAGCTACAGAGCCCCAGACCTCCCCAGGTTCCAGAGCCAGGGCACCAGGGAGCAGATTATGGCCTCACAAAAGGTGAGTAGCTAACCAGGAGAGTTCCCTTGAGGCCCTGAAGGACAAAACTGAACTGAACCCAAGAACTTGCTGAGCTGTACTGGGTGTCAGCCTGTCCTACAGCTGCAAATCACTCTAAACCATTCTTAAATACAGTCTGAAACCTCTGGGGCTGTTGAGGCACAAGAGCTGTCAGAACACACATTCCAGTTCCATTTTTGGTAAAACAGCAGGACTAAGGGGTGCAGGGGAGAAGACCACCAATACTCAGAAACTGTTCCAGTGAAAACCTTGCACACAAGGATCAGGCAGATCAGAAAGCAGTGTGCATGGGGGGGATGCATTCCAAAGGGGCACAAAAACAAATGGGGGAGGTTAGTTAATTATTCAGAGAAACTCAAACCTCTTCACAAATTAAGTCTAGAACATCCTGAAAAGTAGAAGAAAAAAATTATAAACATTTGCCAAAACACAAAATCCCATCTAGATCCCATTTTAGCATTCTGAGGTTGTACAGATTCTCAAATTTAATCTAACCTGCAACTTTTCTCCAGTTTACTTAACTCTCTATACAAACTCCTTGTTTTCTGTTTTAGTGATACCACCTTCCAATTAATTCAGAGGAGATGGGCTTGGAAAAGACGTGTCAATTACAGACTCACATGCCAGGCACATTTTTCTAAGCTCAAGGAACTAAAGCATCTTTCTCCAGCATCCCAGAAGTGCTAGTTTAATTGAGCTGTAGTCACACTGAACATTTGCAGTCCTCTAAGGAGGAGAGAGACATCACAGTCTCTCCCTAATTACATATTGGGTATCAGTGATTGTGTGATGGGGTAAGGAGAAAGGGAACTGTTTCCAAGTTATACACTGAGAGAAAGGACTCGTAAATCATGGGGTCAGCCAGGTTATGCTTTTTTTTTAACCTTAGGATATTATGCTTTCAATACAATATTTCAATAGCTTTTTTTTTGTGCAATAATTTATATGGAATTATGGCAACTCTTACAAGCTTAGAAAAAAATTGGCTCAAGTAAAACGATTCCTTTGTCATAAATAAGTTGAGTTCATAACTACAGCATAATCATTCAACTGCACGTAAGTCAAACAGTTATCCACTCTTTGTAGGAATAGTTCCCTGTCAATAAATCTAATGCTATTTCAAAACTTCAGGCCAGTGTGACAGAAGCCTGTTAGATTAATTAGGGCAAGGTCAGAAAAGCTGAACTCAGAGCTACATTCTTGTCACAGTTTTCTTCCACCTACCATAACCCACAAACTCACTGACCATTTTAAACACGGCCATGTCAGGGTGATTTCATTGCCTTAATTCATATACAAAGCATGATTTCTTTATGAATTGTTTCTTCTCGGACAGTCACCAACTGAGGAGAAATGTTTTGCTTTGTATTTACTGTCAATGAAGATTTTTTTATTTTTAGATGTTTTTCCCTTCGTTATGGGCTTCACCCAGGGCTCATGAGACTTCAGGATCATACAGGCATGAACTGTCCAGACTGCCTTTGCAGTATCACCCAAATTTCACTACAAACAGATCAGCTCTGTGGGAATGAGAGAGCAGCATTGTGTCTCTGCCTGTTCAATCCTTGACCTTTCTTGCCTGACCATCCAAAAGGAGGGTGCCACAAATCTGATGGGGTTTGTGTGAAGTGGACCCTGGAGGTGAAACTCTGACCTGGGCAGGGTCAATATTTCATCTGAAATCCCTTGAGACAGACCTCCAAATCATTTCTGAGGATTGCAGCTTCTATCAGATGGTAGTTGGCTGACTTTCATTTACTACTGACTTAGGTCAGACTTGGACCAGGGATCAAGAGATGAAAGGCTCTATATCTCATTATCAATAACCAGGCTTTTCTTCACTACCCTAAGAACAACATACTTCATTCTTATCTACAAGGCATTAAAACTTAAAAGGGTTGGGGTCAAATTATGTTACTTCAATTTATTTTTATTCACTGCTTATAAAACAACTTCCTCTCTCGCTGCCACAGCTAAACACTAAAAATATAAATATTTTCCTTGCTATTGTACATGTTTTGCTATTGTTTTTCTTTTAAAGTCTTATTAAAAATGCAGCAATAAAGAAAAATCCCTCCCACACACAAATTAAGGAAGACGAAAAGAGTACAGAGGTCGAGGCCAAACCAAGCCTTACCAATCTCAAAATTATTTTCTCCAAAGCGTATCTTGTATAGAAGTTGCCTTGTAACAGAGGGGAGGACCTTCCCAGGAGTTTTTAATAAATACCCAAGTCCAGATACAGACAGAATGTCCTCTGGAATGAGAGAGCCAGGTTTTATTCTACTATGAAGCCATACAGCTCCTCTGATGTGGCTGGAATTAAGTTTTCTTAAATGGGTTACAATTGTGATTGATAATTTTAGGCAACTCACTCTGAAATACCCACGAAAAGCTTTGGAAGGAGAATCCTGTTGCTACTGAACAAATAGAACACAGTCTACAGCAGCTTGCAATGCTCTGTACAAAACTGCATGATTAAACACCCAGGGATTTCACCCTGCTCCTGGATATCTGTAAGAAGTCAAACCTCTCCTTTGTTGTTCCACGGAAACCTTCACAGGCAAACTGATTTGCATTGTTCCCAAAACAGGGGCATGCACATGGAAGAAAAGTAATGAAATACAGTCAATGGCATGAAAAGAAATTTCTGAATACATTAAGGAAGAAAGAGGCTAAATAAAGTTAATGGGTTGGGCTGGTTTAACAACTTTTTCTGCTACTGGGAATAAACCTGTAGATACCTGGAATTACACAGCTGCTCTCCTGAATCTAACCAACTTCTTGGCCAGCTTCTCACTCACACAATACTTCACCACAAATAAAAATTTCCAGACTTCCAACACCTCAGGCAGAGGGAAGAAGGTGCACTTGATTATCAATCACTGAAGAGAACTGCTTCAGCAAAAGCTCAAAAACAGAGCTGTAGGGAGGACATCCATTCCAAACAAACTCTTTCTGGCAATGTTTTTGTCACTCCTGAGGAAAGAGGATTTGGTCCTGCAAATGCTTGCTTGCATGACCAGCTCCTCTAACATCTCCTTCCTGATCCTACAAGAACCATGTTAATCATATAAGACCTTCCAGAAACTGACCTTCTTTTGCTAAATGACAGGTAAAACCCTCTTGTGTTTCCATAAACAAGATGCCAGCCAACTGCAGAGGTTCTTAAAGAAACTATGGCAATAATGGCTGAGGGGAAGAGTGGGGAAAGGGAAAGGAAGAGATAACAGGAGCATGGGAGGAGATGTGTCTCTGACCTGGATCTGTTGCTGAAGAAGGTTAATTTTGTGTTGCTGCTGCAGAAGCTGCTGCTGTTGTCTTGCAATCTGTGAAGAAATTGCACAGAAGAAACATGAGATATGGATCACCATTCCCAGAGTCCATCCATAGGAAGCTCCAACGCTGCTGAGCTCTTTGACCTCTCCACTGAGCTAAGGAACCCCCAAGGGCAGGTGGCAGCAGCCTGGAGACTGCTGCTGAAGCAAGGGGCACATGTTCAGGAACAATTCATTGATAATACTAGTGAGAAAGGGAATCTTACAGAATATGCTGTGCTGGATATGAGAAGACATGGACCTATGCAAAAACCTTCCTGAAATGGCACTGCTAAAATTCCCCAGGAGAGAGAACAATACTAGCAGGGAAACTGAAAAATAGTGGACGAAGGTAGAAAAGGCAAAAAAGTAGGATGGCCAGAAACACTCTTCTGTTTGGCACCACCTGCTCAAAAACTCCAAAAAAAAAGGCAATCTGACACCATGGAGGAAGGTACTTAGTGCACTTTTTTTAATGTAGAAACAGGCACAAAGAGACTGGAACTGAGTTTGGAAAAATCACTGGCTCTTCAGTGTGTGTATCAGCTGGAAGAAACTAAGGGGGCAGGCAGGGCTCGAAGGCTCAGCACTGAAACTGGCTTATGGAAGTGGATGGAGTCATTCTAAGTCTCCTCTCAAAGCCAAATGCAATTTTCCAGGAGGACTCCCACCCTCCCTCTCCCCTAAATGGCTGTGAATGCCACTGTACACACATTTTACACACTGAGAAGGAAAAAGCAGGCATTAACAGAATGGAATTAGGAGTTCTAAAGGATGGAGGGAGATAAACCATTCTTGAACTTAAAAAGCAAAATTTGAAAAACTTTCATTTAAGTTATCACAAAAGCTCTGCTCCCATGAACAGCCAGTGCAGCAGCACAAACATTAGAAAGAGCTCTGCTCTTCCCCTGTGCTATGTGCAAACATCTCAGGGTCAGCTGGTACCTTATACATACTTACTGGGGGAAATTTTGTGCTTTCTTCCCCTTAGGTATTTTCTTTTATTTCTATTATTAGATTATTTGCATAAGAAACACTCACTCATAGTTAGCTCCACATCTAACAGATTAAATGAATGTTTTCTTTCCGAAGTCTTTCTTTACGAAAAATAATTTTTATCACTACATTTTTTTCAGAGTTTGGATATTTGAATTTCTGCATAATATAGAAGTATACACAATTTCTTCAATTGAAAGAAATCCTAGTTATCCTAATTTCTTATTCTATATCATATCCTAATTTCTTGTTGCCTTTTTCTACTGTCTTCATTTTCTTTTTCACTTTCAAATCCCTCAGCTTTAGAAGGCAGGGTAAATGGAATAGCTCGTACAAGATGTCTCCCTGTGAAAGAATCTTGCCAATTCCACCTTCACTCCTTCCTCTACCTTTGCTGTTTTAACAACAGCCAAGGTACAAATTCTCCAGCTTAAGGTCAGTCACTTCTGTTCTCCCCGTGTGGGATTTCAGGTGTGAGGCCAAAATACCCTTTATTTAAGATAAGGTTTTTAAATAATTAAAAACAGGCAAAACCAAGGCTTAAATGTCTGAAGGTATCAGCAGTGGCTTAGAAATCTTAAGACTTGCTTAAGTACAATACCAACACTGAATATGACAACTATGACAGATTTCAAAGAATTTTGTGAGTTTCATACAACTCGCATAGCTGCAATTCTTTGATAAAATTTTAAACTAGATATCTGAATATTCTCTGCTCATGTTCGAGTACAAAAGCAGATATTAATTTCTGTTAAAAACTGCACAGTGAAATCTGTGAGAAATGTTATGTCTTTGCCTAAGATGTTGTGTGTCCATGTATGCACACTGGAACTGATCACATGTGAAAACCGTGTTTGCATTTCCAGTGAAGGCATATTTGCAAGAACTGAAAATCAAGCCTCTCTAGTGTAGAAGAAAAAAAGTCACACTTATTCACTGGCTTTATGACTTATGTTATTCTCTGCTTTTTTCCACAGTTGGCAAAACCCAACCTCTTCATTTCTCATGTTACAATCCAAGTGCTGCGTTTTGTTCTTTTTATACCCATTCAGTATTACTGAATCAGGGCAGTTTTGGCAGATTATTCAGGAGGGCTGAATTTGCCTGTTTATTTACAGGTAGTGTAAAAACCCAAACAGTATTGAAAGATAACACAGAATATTCTGAATTGCAAGGGGCTCACAAGGACCATCAAGTCCAACCCTTACATGAATGGCCCTTGCAGGGGCTGAACCCACAACCTTGGCATTGCTGGCACCAGGCTCTGAACAACCCCAAGATGGACATATTGCAAATTAAATCATTCTTCTGCTATGTTTCCGTTCAAACTTTTTCACCTTGGAGAACAAACGGAAAAGATTTTGGGTGCAGAGCAACTTTTAGAGCATGGAGCCTAAAAGATAAACTGCTGGGAAATGCTTCTAGAAAATGATTTGAGCTGGAAGGCACTGCAATGATCACTCACCTGTTCTTGCTGCTGCTTAGCCAGCTCCATTTGCTGGCGTTGTTTCTCGATCTGAGATGCAGCCAGCTTCTTCTGCTCATCGTGAGCTGCCAGCAGCTGCTCCCTCAGACTGGTCAGCTGGTTGATCATACCCATGAGCTGCCTTTCTTTCTCAGCGAGGCTTTCTGGAGTCCCTGGGCATCAGATGGTGGGGGGAAAGGAAAAAAAAGGAGGGGGGTAAGGAGAAGAGAGAAAATTTAGGGCGATGCAGCTCTTTATTTTGCAGCTTTACTGTAAGCAAAGTTCTAGGAGAAGCACAGAGCAGCAGCAGCATATTGCAATATGCTGCACACAAAGACCTGCTCCTCTACAGGAAAATGAGCCACGGAGGATAAATCTGTACACAGGCTTTGATCTGGTGTCCCCCTTCAATGTTTCCTTGCCCTTTCATCTGTTTTCCACTGCCTTTCTGCCAGATTAATAGAATGAAATAATACTGCCTATTTTGAGGAAGTTTCAAGTTTTAAAAACTGGGGATCAAAAAATCAACCCTTCCAGGTTTGTACGACAACTATATTTATGTCAGAAACTTAGGGAAAAGATACAGTTTCTGTAAGTGTCAAAGCATTGATGTAGGATAAGTATTAACATCATCTACATCCCTGATTAGGATTAAATTATATAGTGTTTAAATTGTCAATAACTGCTATTGCTGTTGCTGCCACCAAGGTGCACTTTTAAAGGAAAAAGTCTTTTATAAACATATTCAAAAACCTGAGTTAAACACAACTCACCATCACTCTCATTTGTACTTTTGTTAGGTGGTTTTTATAGTAGAGTTCAGCAGACACAGACAGAGGAACTCACTACCTCACTTTCATAACCATGCTGAAGAAATTATTTTTCTACCCAGAAGGACAGTGGTTATAAGGGAAGGGAAGAAAAATTCCAAGAAAAATCAAAAGCTATGAATCATACACTACAGAAAAAAAAAAGGTACTTTTAATATACATAGGATCATTTGACTGCAAATTTAAAAGACCTGAAAATATGTGTAGCAGCTAATCCACAGATATCCCCAATACCACCACACCCTCTCACATGAGTCAGAATCTATGAAAACCTTTCTAAAAAGCCTTTAGGAAAGGATTAAGGCTATCAGTGTCAATGCCTCCTCTGAAAATAGCCTGCTTTTGGGACTACCCTGCCATACAAACCTCTTTAAAACACAGGAAGCATTCTTCTGCCAATGTCACCAGCACTCTCCAAGTGAAAAAAAAAAAAAAGGAAAAAGAAAAAAAAATTGGCGACTATAGCAAACATGTTCCTAGCCAACTATCAGTCAGACATGGAAAAGAGCTACTGGTAATAGCTCATTTAGCCTACCCCCCTGCCAGTGCAGGAATGTTCCCTACAATATATTTAATACAGCTTTCTAGATTGGATTGAAATGTCTGAAATGGTGACTCATCTACTGCTTCCTTTGAAAGGCTGAACCATGGCCTTTGAGGTGGCACTGGGAGGGCTCTTTGCTTGATAGTTAGCTTAATTTGCCTTTGTTTTTTTTGATACTTTTACCTAATTTCAATGATGTGATCCCAAGCAACATTCCATTTACTGCATTAGCCAGGTCCAAGCACTTAAATCCATTTGTAGACAGCCATATGCAAGTGGATAACCACAAAGAATCACCAGAAAAAATGCAACAGAAGAAATGTAACCGAATTGTTTTTTATTAGGGTTCTAGAAATTTCTGTGAAAATATTCTCACCACACAACAAAGAACTACAGCAGAATATTCTCAGATAAAGCCTCCAGAAAAACTGTGGTACAAGCTGGAAACTTGAGAAACACACTGAAACAGGAACCATAGGACTTTAAACCTGTTCTGCTAAAAGCTGTGAGAAAGAATGGAAGCCAGTGCTAAAACACTATCACGGCTGAAGAAAACACTTCTAACTATGATTTTCCTTCCAACATTGGAGACACAGAACTGCTACAAGTAATGCATTTGCCACCTGGCCATGGAATTAATCAGAAGTTTCTATTGCCACTCTTCCATCCTTTATTTGTTTTTCCCTGGGAAAAAAGCTGCAGTGTTTCCAAGAGGCACAGAAAATTATTCTAGAAGGCAGCCCCTGCCTTGGCCTGTCCACGTGGGTTTACCATAATGCTCCTCTCATGAACACTACCATGCACTGATACTGCCACTGTAACTGAAACGCCTGAAAACAAAATATTTTGTATTTATTCATTCAGCAGGTATTTTATTTCAAGGTGGTGAGTACCCCACTGAGGGGTGGATGCAAGCATGAGAGAGAGGGGAAGAAGGTCCTACAGAAAGAAGGAATACTCAGGACTGCCTCAGTCCTCGGGTTAGGGTAAGCAAAAAGAAATCACTGTATATCGTCATGGTCCATACATTGAAGAAAGGACTCTTGACAATAATATCAGAAGGCTAATATGATTTATTCAAATGACTCCATAATTCTAGTATTTTTCTATATCTGCTCAGCAGAGAGCATTCTCCATGCTCCTGCTGCTGCTTCGTCCAGGGAATGTCTGAATGCTTACAATATCAGAAAGATTACAGTCCTTCAGCTCCTTCTCCCACTCTCAAGGAGGAGACCTGAGGAATTCTAAAATGTCCTTGAAGAACACCAGATATTTGTTTACAGAAAGCTTATACAGGGTAAAAGAACAGCAGAAGGATGCTCTCCCATGGGAAAATAGATCAGAGGCTTACACACAGAAAAACTTATAATATGTTCATAGCAACAACTGTCAAATACACCAACACACATCCCAGCTCCTCACCAGTGCTGGTCCACTGGCGTACTCTGGGCTGCTACAGCAGCTTTCAGCTGGGAATCAAAAAGCCCTTTGTAAAGTTAAATTAATCTGAAAGGTGGAAAAACGTTTCCACATGTATAAAGTGACAGACAGAGAGATCCCAGCTAGCAGCAGAGGCAGAGAAGCCGCGCTGCTCTCCAGCCCCGTGTGTCCCAGCTCGGGGCCAGGAGGAACTCCGTGTGCCACCGACCTGACCACGGCACCCAGGCAGGCACAGCCCCCTCCTGCACTGCCTCCTCAGCCTGGCTGACCCACAGGGCAGCAGAAAACCTCCCCACCAGGAGAAGAGCAGCTGTATCTGAGTGCCAGGGATGAAGTTCTGTGTGCAGCTCCGGGGTCCTCAGCACAGCAGAGACACGGATGTGCTGGGACAGGTACAGAGGAGGCCACCAGCATCACCAGAAACTCTTCCACCAGAAAGGCTGGCACAGTTTGGGCTGCTCAGCCTGGAGAAAAGAAGGATCCACTGACACCTTCCAGCACCTGGAAGGGGCTTATAAAGATGGGGAGAAACTTTTTTAGCAGGTCCTGCTGTGACAGGACAAGAGGCAATGGTTTTAAACTAAAAGAGGGTCAATTTAGCTTCGCTATAAGGAAGAAATTGTTTACAATGAAGTGGTAAAGCACTGAAACAGGTTGTGACTGAGAGGTGGTGGATGCTCCATCCTTGGAAATTTTCAAGGGCAGGTTGAGCAGGTCTTTGAACAACCTGGTGTGTCAGATTTATTTCCTCACACAAAGCACCAATTTTTTGGATTTAGCCCTTTTCTGACTCAGAGATGGGGCAATTGAGAGGTGTTTTAAAAACCTTTTATTCCATTTTCAGTCTCATATGAAGGGTGAGACAATACAGATGTTATAATTCACATTATCACAACCAAGCCAACTGTTTCATAATTACAAGACACTGTAAGTGTTTCTTGGCCTATCAGCTTTTTGCCACACCATGGTGTAGATGCCTTAAAGCCAATCATCTAAAACTGCCCACCATGGGTGCTCTTACAATGCATCTTTCATAGTTCTGTTTCTCCAAAATATCTAGTCATATTTGCAAAGCCATCCTTTGAAACTTGTTTCTAGCTCCATTTCTCTCTCAACAATGTCTGTCCTATTCCATGGCATTTCTAAGTCAGCATTTCTTATCTGAAAATTTGCGTCCAGATGCATACTGTGTGAGCCTTCTGTCAGGCCCTGAGGAGTCTCTACAAATCCATTTCCTACACTGCTGTAGTGAAAGGTGTCCCTGCCCATGGCAGGGGGGTTGGACCTGACGACCTTCCAACCCAAATTATGACTCTGTGAACGAAGAGCAGGCAGGCAGGGCAATGAAGTGCCAGTGCAGACACCAAAATCACAGCCACACTGCAGCCATGCAGCCAGGGACAAATTGACTCAGTCTCTTCATTATTATTCAGTTTTTAAAGAAAATCTGAAATGCCCACAAGGGGTGTTTTATATCCTACTTAGTAAGTACAATGCATAATTCCTTGGGTTTATACAGTTGGAGTGAAAGTAGTCTGACAAAAGGCAGACTTCTTGCATTATATTGCTCAAGCTATTTCAGTTTGCTAATAAACCAAAAGGGAAAATTTATCAGCATCAGCTTTATAAAAAAAAATCTTCTGTTGGAGAATACTTCCTGGAAAACATGGCTTAGTAGGTACTTTTTTTCACAGGACTAAGCCATCCTTCCAGTAACTGGAATAGTACTTAATGATAATTTCAATTCTTTGAGGTAATAATTCCTTGCAAAATAAGTACTTGGATAGCCATACTCTCAAGTGACCTGCACAAAACCAGAGGCAAAAAAGATCAGCTATGTGGCTCTAATGAGAGATGATGAGTTCTGTGCAGATTTCCCCTTGTCTTACTCACACATCCATGTGAGCTTCACTGATGATGAATCATAGTTTTGACATATCCTGCAGGTAACTGGTGGCTTGTAAATGTGTGAAAATGAAAAAAAGGAAAGTACTTGAATCAGACAGTCTCAATAATAATGTAAAGTGTTTGCATTTAGTTTAAGTTTGGTATTTTTTATGTTAGCCTTATTACCTAGCACACCTTTTCTACAATTACCTTTCCTGAAATGGTCAACAAAAGTGCCATTTCACAGTTGCCATGGCCAATCATGCATTACTCTGCATAACATATGAAGGCCAAAGCATGGACAGTGTTATTTATTTAATGGTGAGGAGAGGGCAACAGTGGGGTCACTACATAAGTACAATCAGTCATAGGAATTTTTCCTGGTATATTAAAAATTACTACAGAGTTAAGAGCTCCAGTTGTTTTTTGTACCCTTTTCTAGATGCTGTAGATTGGGGGCAAATAAGAATGGTGGACTTTTCTCCTACCCTCACTATTTTCTCTCTGTTAACCTGCACGAGATCTAAACCTCTATCATCATGTGAAGAGTCTTGGCAGCTAAGGGATTTCCATTTAAAGAATTCTGTAGCTTACAGGGCAAAACATGTCAGTATTTTAAGCAACTAAGCCAACAACAAATAAAGACAGTTGCTCAAATGATGCTACTCGTGAATTATGAACTAACTATCCACGTGGCTGCTAACCCTGCTAGAACTTGGGAGGGGCTGCAAACCCCCAGCCCCAGCAGCCACCTTCAGCTGCTTCCTTACTGAACTCCCCTGGAGCTGCTCCAGACAGCACAGAGTTGGGAATGGCTCTGGGGCTGGCCTCACACCCTGCAGGGTTCTCACTCCAGCCAGGCAGCAGGCTGAGAGGAAAAAAAACAACCCAAATGTCCAATATTGCAGGGTGCAGCTAGACCACTTCACAGAACTACTGGGTGAGGAGCAAGGGGAGAGAGCCCTGAAACAATGCCTGCCTCAAGAATTACTCTTAATTCCCATCAGACGCACTACAAACAGACATTGCACATGTCATGTTTAACAAAGCTTTCCACCACCAGGCCACCTGGCTCCCAGGAGATTGCTGTAGGTGCTCTCTGTGCTCTGTCACTGCAATGGCAAAATGTGGATTTTCCACAACTGATGGAAACAACGACTCAGCCAAAAGCCCATCCAAGTACACACTGCAGGTTGGTAACTGCATAAAGGCCCAAGAAAAGATGCTTTCCAGATGCATCAGCTTGTCCTCTATTACCATGAGGAGAGACTCAGAAAAAAACCCCATGTTTGTGGATGCAACACCCACAGCAGATGGCAATAAAAGAAGACTCAAATTAGTGGCATTCTGTATCGCCAAACCTAAACTTCCTCTCAGATCAACACTACCCATAATAGTGTTTAAGTAGTAGAAGAAATTTACTCAAATGTGAAATAAACTATTACACATTCTTAGTTCTGATTCACAGTCTCAGACTGGCAGTGACAGTAACATTTTAATAAACATTAGAATGAAGACACCAATATGACCAAATGACACACTTAAAGTGAGAAAACGAACAGGAGAAACCTTGGCATACCCACCCAAAACAGAACCAAAGCAAAAAAAAAAGGCAGAGAAACTGCTTTTGCGATGAAAACAGTAAATACTTTATTATAATTTATTAGACAGAATGAGAATGTAAATGAGAAATTGGGAAAGCCAATGTTTTCTTTAACAGACATTCTAAGCTTTTGCTGCAAATGTTCAGGCAGTGAGAGTGTTTGCTCCCAGACAGCCCAGGGATGTGTATTGCACAGGGGCAGGGCTCTCCTCAGCCCCTCTGCCATGCCCCCAGGAAACTGCTGGGAATGGCATCAGCCAGGGGTGCTCGTGTGCACACAAACCCCTACAGACAGAGAAACCTATCCACCAAGTCAGTTTACTATCAAAGCAATTGCGTAAATAGCTTTTGAACTGTCAGAATCTGTCTTTCAAAGGAAAATCAAAGAAAACAATGCGCAAGTACAAAGCCTGGAAGACATAATAATATTGTATTATGTTCGTATCATTAACTGTGGTTACAAAAGGAAAAAATGCCTCCTGTATCTACAAAGTTTTCTAGGGGAAAAAAATCATTAAATGGAAATAAGAATATTTTGAAGTACTCTGTATTCAAATAATGCTAAGATGTATAATAATAATTAGAGCATGCAGCATAAAGCATTGTTTAATTTCAAAGCACTACCTAATTGATCTTCTTAAAGACTGTTTGCAGGTAGAAAGGTAATGGTATGCATTATGTTTTTCAAGAGCAAACTAAGGCATGAAGTTTTTAGCAACTTGTCGAAAGTCATTCTGAACTTTATGTGGTGTAGGAGGTTTTATTGCTGGCCTCGATGAAGTCACCAGCAGAACTATTTCAGCAAGGCCAAGAATTTCCCCACTGACTTTTAACAGTAATACACGTTAAATAGATAATTAAGTCTGTGTTTGACCCAGTTGGAGACTAGGTAGGGTTTCAGCCAAGGGGACCCTTATGAATGAACCAATTATTGATGTCATCCAACTCACCCAGCAACAGCACCCCGCCACAACACAGTTTCTGTGTGGCTCTGATGGAACAACAGTGTGACAGGGACTGAGCTGCAGCCCATACATCAGCTAAAGACTGAGTCACCTCCAAGTATTTCCTGCAATAATGTGATTTTTAGTAGCCTTTTTAAGCTAGCGAAGGTTAACAGTTTTGATACAAAAATGAAGGAGTTTTTTTCAAACTGAACAGTCTATTAACCAAGCTGTCCTCACAAAGAGTAACATCCTACTAGTCCTAACTGTACCAAATCCGAAGAGTAAATAAAATTATCCGTAGCTCATAAAATGAGTATCTTTTCTAGAGGGTTTTCTTACAGTATCTTTCCTCCAGAGTATCATTCTCATCCCAGTGCCTACTATTTTTTCCCTGATCCTCGCTCCAGTTTTAACCTTGACATTTTAGAAATCTAAACCTAACAATACTTTGCTTACTAAGGAAACCAGGAAAGTAAAACAGACAGGCCACCTAGTCGTCTTCTGCTTTAAAGCAAACTAATCTGTGTCATGCTCTCCGAAAAAAAACCCAACTTAATCGATTTATAACATAAATTTAAAGAGGAGTATTCCCATTCGTGGGGCTGACATCACCTGAAGTCACGTATGTGAGGCAATGGGGAGCTGATGTCTCCTTCAGGAAAAGCAGTCTGACAAACAGATCTAACTGGCTGAGGTAAGTTCAGAATTTAACATCTTCTTTCCTCTGTTTTTGAACAGTAATGTGAAATGTTTATGGCCAAGCCATGGAATTGTACTTTAGATTATGCACTTGCTGGGCTGTGTTGGTGGGTGGATGTGGGTCTGTGCTTGTGTGCTAACTCCCCTGATGCCTCCCTGATCAATACTTCAGAGAGTGCTTTACTGTGGGCTAGAACAGAGCTTCTCAGACCACAAATCCTGGAGCTGTTAGGACAAAAACATCTGAAAACTGGCATTTTGCATTAAGTATTAAAGCCAACTTTGCTACACAATGACATCGTACAAGTCACCCACCTTACTAAATTAAATTATTTCATCTTATTGATAGGGCGAGTCAGCATAGTAAGAGAAAACTTTCTGACTGCTTTTTACCTGGCAAGCCACAGCCACCAGAAAAAGAAACAGGGAAAGAAAAAGTGCACAATTCAAACTGATTTGCCTGTACCTATAGATTTATGTAATGAATCTTCTCTGTTTGACAAGTAAAAATCCATTGTAGAACAGCAAAATATAAAGAAGGTATTTATTTCTGCAGACGGACATTCTTAACCTTTTCTGTTTGAGTGCAAAGTGGAGAATGAGTAAAACCAAATTATGACCAATTACCCTCTTTTGCCATTACTAGCCTCAAGAACTCATATTCTGTGGGGGAAAAAAGCTCAGCTGCCTGCTCTCTAACAAGCCAGCACTTTGCTGTTTCACAAGGCTGGAAAGAGGCTGTCACCGAGTGCTCTTTATTTGCTGTCAGAAAAAGAAGTTTTGGTACAGTAGACCACAAACAAAGCTTGGTATTCAATCAGGTTAGCAACTTATTGTCAAGGTTACAAAAGGAATAGACAACATTTGTATTGAGAGTATTTCTCAGAGGTTACTCATTGTTTTACTGTCTAGACAACAAGTTAGAACTAGGCTAGGAAAACAGCATTTGCTGCTGGAATTTTATGCAGCAGCAGGAAAAAGAGTAAAAGTGTGTCTGTGTGTGTGTGTATTTGCTTTGTTTTTGACAAACTGGCAGTCGCAGCTCAGTGACATTCAGCTCTATCAGCACATCTTTCCAGTAATTTTAGTACAGCTTTAGGACCCTTTTGTCAACCAACTCCCTGAACAATTTTTAAATACAGTGGTTTGGCCCCCATATGTTCAAACAAAGTCATTGGCATTTGCTACCTTAATGATTTCAATTTTATTCTATTATCTCTATCAATAATCACATCTTAAAAATAAAATTAGAACCTGACCTTTTGAGATCAAATTAAGTACCTTTATGTACAAAAATCTGGAACAACCTGAATTAGCTGCTTTGCCATAAAAGAACATTTTTAGACGCTTTAAAAAAAGATTCCTCCAACCCTCCCTTCCACATACACAACCCTCAACTAACCTCCCATTCTAGGTCAAACAGGGGCAGCTCCATCCAGTCACAACCTCTAGCTCAGGCGTTCTTTTGGCCTGAAGAAGCTCTGCCTCGGTGTGCCTCAGCTAGCCCTGGCTACTTCTCTGCAGCCTCAGAGTATCACACTGTGTTGTGATCAACCTCCATGATTTTGGCAGCTGCCAAATTTCCTCTCGAAACTTAGGATTCCCTCAGTGCAACTGGGCAGGTTCCCATGCACCCCAGCACTTCTGGAATTTTAACAAAGGACTAAAGCTCAGTTTGGAATTTGCTACTATTAAACCCCTCAAAAAAGTAAACACAAAGAAGAAGATCCTAAGTAGGTTGCAACAAATACTGAATTTATCACAGTTAAAAGCTGACAATCCAACATATCTTACCTCCTTCACTTATGATTCTCACCCCCCTTCTCTTGCCACTCCACTTACAATACTACCCCACAAAAAAAAAAAAAAAAAGGCAAAACATCCACAGCTGACACAAGTTTGCAAGCATTTCTGAACCACTAATCTGCAAATGCAAAATTGACGCAGCTCCCTAAGAAAGCGTGCAGCTTTCACATATCTCCTGGGGATCTGTGCTGTGTTAGTCAAGGGTTTAAACCCAGTGTATTCCCCATGAATAATCTTTCTCCCTTCCCCCCTCCTTCTTCCTGTCCACATCTAAATGCAGAATCCCAGCTTTCTTGTCTTTAGTTTACAGATTATGCGATCCAGAGTGTCACTCACTGGATTACTGCACATAACCTGAGCACCACCCCAAGCTTACTTGTCTTCAACTTGTCCAGCATTACTTAAATGGAATTATCCATCACAATCCATATACCGAATCTGCATGGCTCACTTATCTCAAGATTCTGTGTGTCACCTACCAGATTATCCTTTTTAATCCATACATTGAATCTACATAACATATGTCTTTAATTCATGGGCTCTGATGAGCCATAGTATCTCTGAATGGATTATTTCTCTTTATCCATTATTGGCAGCCCTAAAACCGTTCTCTGCCTACTCCCTCATGCCCCATCCTCTGAGCACACGGGCAAAACCAGAGTCTTGAGCAAACACAGCTCCATCTCACACCAAGCACAGCCTGACACAATACACTGGCACTCCACAGAACCTGGAACCCAGCTTCTCACACAAAACAAATGTCTGTGTTATCGTGAGCTGAAGATCTGGGCTGGTAGGCTAGTCTTAATTACATCATAAATCTGTGGTTACTCCAGTACAGCCACCTAGATTTAAGTGGACACAATGAAGAGCTGATTTTAACCTAACGACAAACCCTTTCACAGTGAATGCAGAGAACACTTCACCTGAGCTGTTTACAAGCTAACCCACACAATAGAAAAGCTTTTTCAAACAACAGAAATAAATCAGATTCAGACCTGCCCAGTCGTTCTCGAGAGATCTGGGCACAGTCACTGTTAACAATGCCTTCAACAGAAAACCAACTCAGAAAGACTGGAAACAAGTCTGTTTAGCCTTTTGTTCCACACACCTATTCAAAAATAGCTAAGTGGGGAACATAAAAAATGCACATTACTGTGTCCCGACAAGTTTCAATAGAGAGATGGACAAGATTAGCAGAAAGGCTTTGTGCACCAAGGAAGTTTAAGAAGAGTTCTCATCGTGGTTGAGGCTCCTCACTCACCCCAGTGTGAGCAAGGCTGGACAGCCCGTGATGTTCCTGAGGCCCAGCACCAGTGAAAGAGAAGCTTCATGTTAATTTAATATAGATATATATATAGGAATGATCACTGATATTTAAGAAATAAATGTATTTTTATACCTTTTCCTAGTAAGACTGGAGGACAGCACCTGCTTTCCTGCTGCAGTGCACAGCTAACGAGGCAGTTACACTGACAGCAGAAAAGGGGGATGATTTTCCTCCCTGTGGACCATCAGTTTGAGACCTGAAGATCTCTCTGCTCCACTGAATCCAATAAAATGTATTATCCAAGAATAATCCAGAGGCCTTTTGAGCCCTGGTTTTGAATATGATGGATGTAAGTAAGTTTGAACAGGCTTTAACCAAGTCAATATACAGTTTTACAGCTCCACTTTGAAATACTTCAATTAAACAGCACGTTTTGTAGGTTTTGCTAGATAGCAATTTGTTTTGAGCAAAGTAAAAACTCCATGGATATTAAAACAGAATTTCTTAAGAAATCTCTAGTGCCAAACTTGTAATTTAGCCCCAGATTACCCCTCTGAACAAACACAGATATTTGAGTTACAATTTCTACAGATATGAATGGTTCTAGATTTTGCCCCATTTTAAGAGTATTCCCTTGCAGGTCAAGCTGTGGAATAAAACAATACATTTCCTTTTCAATTATATATAGATCCTCTAACTGTGATCTTGAAGTTTGCAGCTGGCTCTCTGCAGATACTCAGTGATGGCTCTTCTGTTTTACGGGCATGCAGATGAAGAAAGGGGGGTTTCAAGTAACAGCCAAAGGTAACAAACCAACCAAGAGAAACAAAATACAAATTTTTGAATACAGAACACGGGAGTCTGGTCACTTCCAACCATTCACCAATTTCCCTGTCTTTAATAAAATATTACTGCTTTCTAACTTGAAAGAAATCACGCTAATAGAAAATAAAGTCTTCCTCTTCATCTCCCTTTCTTTTAATCTCTCCCAGAGAATAAAACTCAGTGGTAATAACACAGACTTGGTCATTAACAATATGTAGCCTAGTGCTGAGACTTTCACACATGATGTACTAAAACTCCCCCAGACCTAATGAAAAACACAATGAAATTTTGAATAGTTAAATGGAAAAAACTATTCAGTGCATAAGACAGTGTTAGGCAGCACAGCTCCTAGTGCTGTCCACATTCCAGGGTGTATTAATAATAAGACAGTACTTAAGTGGGGGTTTCCAAGTATCACTAATAGAGAAATGAGGGGCAGAAAAAAGCGCAGCTGCCGGGCCAAACACAGAGAAAGAAGTTAATTAAAAAATCACAACTGGAAAACTTTGCAACTACAGAACGACAAAACCATTTTGTAGCATAATATACGTGTGTTTGTACACGTGTGTGTGGGTACAGAGCAGCTCAACTTGCACACCTTTCCTGCTGCCTCACTAAATATAGCTGCAATACAGCTGAGCCATTGTTTGTTGGCTGCTCACGCCTGATGGTGCCATGAAAACCACATTCCTGGGCACTAAATAATCAGCCTGCCTGACCCCCCAGAATCTGTAAGTCAAATTCATTTACCCCCAGAGGGCAATGCTCTATTGTATCCTCCCTCCTTTCTAGCCACCTAGGAACAATGGACAATAATTGCAACTGTCACGGCAGTCAGTAGGAAAAATAAACCAGTGCCTGTTTTCACAGCTTACTGCCAAACTTGATCCAAACACCTAATAACCATGCCCCCAACCACAGAACCACAGTTGCACTAAAAAGCCTCAGATGTGAGCCTTTTGAACAGAGCTACAGAACAATAACTCGACTTGTGTTCAAAATATAAAGCTAAAACCCAAAAATTAAAGCAAAGAAAAGTCTTCTTTGAGGCTGTGCTGTTGCTCCCCATCCTTTCCCCCAGGCAGGACTGAAAGGATTGTTGAATTTCTCTCCTGGTAGCATATAGCTGGCTGCTGCTGCTTTCAACTTTCGCTTGTGAAAGGGAGAAAGAGGAAGGCAGAAAAAAGATTGCCCTCCAAAAGAAAAAGATCACAGGCACTGGGAACAGACCACCTTCTCAGTGCACAGCACTCTCAGAGCAGCTCTACAGAGGCCAAAGGCCCTGGAGAATCACTGGGAGTCCTTCTAAAGGTTCCAGCGTGTCAAGAATTAAAGAGGCTCCATACAGGGTGCAAGATCTGCTGAAACACACACCCAAAAGTGGGTATGAAAGATGTCTCCTCATACTTTGTCCCTGAAGCATCTTAAAGATTCATCAGTTGATGGCAAAGGATGATGTCACTTTGAAACAATGTGCTTTTAGAGCCCAGAACTCCCAGGTAAGCCCTTCCTCTTCACGACCTGTTGCTTTACAGACAGGGAGCAGGAATGAAGAAGCCAGGGTCTGGCCCTCTGTAGCAATCATCATCATCATCATCATCATCACAACAACATCTCAGCCTACTGGGGGGCTGGAGCACTATATTCTGTTATAAAGTTATTCTACATATGTAATGAATATATAATTTTGAATTACAGCCTCCTGGGGAGAAGCCTGGGGAAACAAATGGCATATTTTCCTGCTTGGGTAAGTCAGAGGAAGAGCACAAGCTAATGCTGGTGGCTGATCAGTGAGAGGCTGGAAGGCCCATAGAATTAAAATCACACTTTCTTTGCATCTGCACCAACCCATGAACCTGTGAGAGCAGGTTCTATTGCACGCTGTACTGCACACTGCCAACTCTGAAACCTGTCAGGCACACGGTTTGGGAGCCTGCCTGAGTGAGGATCTCTAGATCAGGGACAACGTTAGTAAGTAAACACACCAAAAATAATGGACAGAAACTAAACCCAGTTTATAAACACAAGAGAAGGGTTTAATTTTAATTTCATCCTACTTTCGCATTTCCAAAACAACATTGGCTTGGATTTTGCTACTCCAGATGTACACTGATATAAATGGGAGAAGAATCAGAGTCACTGTTTCTTTTCAGAGTGATAATGGCTGCTCTGAAAACTTACAATTTTTGACATGTGTATTTTGAGTGAGTTCTTCATCATAAGCGCTGCAGAGGAATTATAAAAGTATTAAATTACACGAAAACAAACAACCACAGGTTCCCTAAAATGACCTCAGATATATAAAATGGGGAAATATCTTGGCAAAGCAGAAACTACTGCTGCTGGAGAGTGGTCAAATTTTGTCATTTTCCTTCTGGAGTATGGCTTTAAAAGAACATGCTTTAGTGCACAGATGTTGTACACTGTCTTTTAAAATCTGCACTGGCTAATTTCAGTACCTAGAGGTATCATTACACAAACTTTGCTCTTTTTATTCTTCCCTACATGCAAAAAAAGTTTTAAAAAAAAGTAAAAAAAAATCCACATCATCAAAATCTGTCGAAAAATAAACAAGGAATTCAGATCACCCTCAAATTTCAGAAACTGAGGTCTGCTGTACTCTGATACCACATATGTCTGACACTGACTTTTTTCTCCCCAATCCAGCAATAGGATGTGCTCGTTTATAACGGAGAATGATATATGCAACAAAAGCTTAATGTAAATTCATTCACTTAGGGCAATACAACATTTCACTGATTTATATTATCACAGATGGGAGTGCATACATTTCATTTAAACCCCAAATTACCATGTTTGAAGGGGAGGGGAAGAGGGGCAGACAAAGTTCCATAAAGCCAGTGGTATCTGTATATTCATTCTTAATTTCCTTTAGCAGAGAAACAGCATTACCTTTTATTTCTCCAAAGTTCCCTGATCCCATGGCAAGAAGCTTGTCTTTCCAGTCCTTTGATAGTAGCTTTTCAATACTGGGAGTTTCTGAGTGAAGGGGGGGAAAAAAAACGTAAGCAAATCAACATGACTGTCTCCACAATAGAACTCATTAAAAGTCTATCTGCTAAAAATAAGGCCAACCCTATTCTGGGCCCCAGTTCGTAATGACTTCATCAACAAACTGATAAGAGGGGAGGGAAGAAGAAAAAAAAAAAAAAAAAGGGAACAAAAAAGAAAAAAACTGAATGTGTTTTGTCACCTGCTGTTTCAAAACCATTAGCTTTTTCCTCTAGTGGAACAAAGCTCCGGTAATTCTGTATTACAATGGGCACATATAAACCTGCAGTTCATTGTTTTTCAATTTGGTGAACAAGTTGCTGCCTATAATGGATGCCTGTCAGTTTCTGGGTGTTAGTCTGCAGTCAAAAAATAATTATGTTGATAAAATGCGGAGTAAAGAGAGAGAGAGAGAGAAAGAGAGAGAGAAGCAAAGAATTAGCTCCTAAATCTGCTACATGTAATTATATCCCTCTGAGTCTTTACAATTACATCCACTTTATAATGTGTGTTTAAACATCGTGTGGTGGTAAGCACACTGTGGAAAGATTTTCCGGTAACACACGCATTATAAATAATAATAAAAAGTTGGGTATGGAAAAAAGCTTTAAAAGACTGCAAAATCCAGAGGGAGAAAAGGCATTGCTTAGAATGGAAACCCATTATTTGCTCATTTCAGATTCTATCACTTCCTTTAAAAATAAAATAAAATAAAATAAATTTGTTCAGTATTTTCAGGAAAAAATGCAGCGAGGGTGTGGATGGGTCTGATATTTATGTCTGCAACTCTTGTGTTCTGACCTCTTTTTGTGTAGAATTTTAATGCATAAGTAAATATAAATGCTAATAAAATTCAGAGAACATTAAACTCAATTCCAAACAATGTAATTGTATATTCTTGTCAGCATTTAGATGGGTACACAATTACAATAGCTTTCAATTCCACGATTAGCACTGCATTCAGTTAGAAAATGGAGTGTACTAAAAGATAAGTGTCCCAGTATGTGCCATCTAAATAACAATACCCACACTTATTATCTGGATCTAAGACATATACCGCTATTCTCCACATTGCTGTTTATGTGTATTTGTATTTGTTCAGGCATTTGTTTACCCCCTACCAGGAGCATAAAGGGACTACATGTTAACTTATCAAAGGGACCGTCTGGCCTAGAGACCATGCAATTATTAGCAACTGGTTAACTTTCCCCACAGTAAAAACCATTACGAGCAGCCTTCATGATGTGGTTTGGCGAATTCCTGCTCCTCTGCTAAGCCCCAGCTCGGAGGCGCTGCGGCTCCCGGGGCGGCTCTGCCGGCTGCCCGGCCTCGGGGCTCCCCCAGAGCCGCAGGGCAGCCCCGATGCCCAGGGAACAACCGCGCTGCCACGGGCACAGGGATGCTCGCCCGCATCTCTCGTCAGCCTCGCCTCTGCTCGCACACAGGCGGAAGGACAGACAGGCACCCGAGCCGGGCGCAGCTGTCGCCGGGAGAGCAGCGACAACCTTCGGATGCCACCGACAGCACAGGAGGAGTTTCGTTCCGTCGCGGTTTTGTTCATGTCGCAGCACCCCTCCTGTCTCCCCCTGTGCACCCCGGGCTTGCCCGAGCGAGGCTTCCCTGCCAGAATCGCTAGATCCTGTCTCTGAAGCTCATTCAGGGATGCGGGCGGCAGGAGCTGTCGCTCCGTGCGGGGCTGCTGAGCCCGAGCTCTGCGCACTTGCCCAGCCACTGCTGCAGTTCGTCCGTGCCCTCGAAGCACCCACGAAGGAAAACACTTCCCACAACGTGAATAGGTCAGATAAACACTGCCCCTTCTCCTTGTTTCTTTTTATTATTATTATTATTTTTTTTTACATTATTATTCGTCTGTGCTTTTCTGAAAACTCCGGAACGGCGTGTAAACAGGCCGGAGCAAATGCGGCATCTGAGAGCTGTCAGTCATTAAAAGCCAACAACCTTTGCAAAGCAGGAATGCGGCAATAGGGATCCATTGTGGGCTGACAATGGGCTCCAGAGCCTCCAGGCACCAAGAGCAGCCCGCCTCACTTTTAACTCCATTGTCAGCACAGTCCACGACAAAGCTTTTCCCCCGCGGCTAGACAAAATACTCGCCGTGGAACGCTCGTAAAGAAACACAAGTCTTCTGTCTAAGTTGCCGCCTCACAGCTACAGTAGCCGCTCGCCAGGGCTGCCAGAGCCCCGCTGCGCTGGCCGCCGGCCGCTGCCTGTTCGCCGGCATCCCTGTCTGCCTGAATGCCTGCTTGCCCGGATCTCTGCTTGCCCCGATCCCTGTCTGCCCCGATCCCTGTTTGCCCGGATCCCTGCTTGCCCCGATCCCTGTCTGCCCGGATCCCTGTTTGCCCGGATCCCTGCTTGCCCCGATCCCTGTCTGCCCGGATCCCTGCTTGCCCCGATCCCTGTCTGCCCGGATCNATCCCTGCTCGCCTCCCGGCCCCCCTGCCCGCCGCCCCCCGCAGCCGCCCGGGGAGGGTCTCGGGACGGTCCCGGTGTCACTGTCCCGGGGCAGTCGGAGCTCTGTCGGTGCGAGCCCCGCCGGAGGGCTCGTTCCAGCCCAGCGAGCCCAGCCCGCCGGTGATGCCGGCAGAGCCGCGGAGGAATAACGGGGGGAGCAATGAACGCGGCCATGTATCAATGACTGAATTTCTGCGAGAACGGTAAAGATCTCAGTAGGAAATCATGATTAGAGATGTGAAAGGCCAAATGGCAAAATCCCAATAGTAACAATGCATCTGTTCATTAATGTGTGAATATGAGTAATATGAAAATTTAACACAATTATAAGCCCCCTCAGCAATCCTGATGGCATAAAATAGATTGTGGTGATCTAATCAGTGCTTCCCCTGTTGAAATACTGTAAGTTAACTACTCAAAATAATATTATATAGATTTTTCCCTTTAAAAACCCCCAAGCAATCATATTAAATTGATGTCCTAACTTAGTCTCAAACCTCTCTTGAACTGCCATTTTTACGTAAGACACTTCAACACAGTTTTGACACAGAATCAGCAAATAATCGTCCTTCTGCTAATACTTAAAGAGAACTTTAATTCCGAAAGACAATAGCTTCCCCACCCCTATAGCTTTATGGAGCCAAAGAGCTACATTAGATTACAGCTTGTTTAATTCTATTATATACCATGCTAACATATTGTACTTACATAAAATATGCTATTCATATACTCAGCCTATCACATTTCAGTAACTGCTTGTGAAATACCTTATGCACCAGATCTTGGAAAGAAACATTTATTATGTCATTTATGTACCCCATTAAAAAAAGATTTGAAATTTACAGATCTTAAATAAAAATAACTGTTTAAAAGGTTACGACAGTAGAGGTTCCATGAATTTAACAGAAACAAAGTCATCCTTTGTTCAGCTTTTTTTAGACTTCATTGGGAAGATGACGCTCTCAAATTAGGAGAAGAAATAAACTCTATCTCTGTTTGCAAGGCAGGCATTCTCTGGATTCACTTGGAAGTCAGTAAAACTTTTCATGCTTGCACATATAACACGCAGCTTGAAATTGGGGAAGGTGGCTGCACGCAGGAACTGCTATTCCTGATCCCTGCTCCAACCGTTCCTCTCCTCTTAGATTCCCCAAAACCATGTTTCCTAATGGAAAATCTGAGCTATATTGTGACAGATTTTGGATGTGCATCAGGACAGCTATGTATGACAATGATCTGTATCTCCACAAAGCTATGCGTGGTGTTCTGAGTATTCATAATGCCTCCTAATTAACCTTTGAGAAGAACCCAGAATTAACCCTTTCCTTCTTCCAAGCCCCACTTGAGCTAGGCATCCTCCCCATCACCTGTTTGCAGGGTAGGTGCTGTGGCACACAGTGAACCAATCCCCAGTCACAGCACAGTATGAATACACCTACGAGACTTGGTCACAGGTTGGTTGTGAACAGAAATTCATTAATGTTTGGGAAACATTTTTGTTCCAGACACACTATGAGAAGTGTTACATGTTGTTTCCAGAAGAGGATTACGGATAGGGCACCAAAGAGAAGGTTTGAGATGGAAAGAAGAACAGGAATCATTAACTAAACATTGGCCAAGAGGCGCCTGTCTGAATCAACGGAGACACAAATTAATCCACAAAAACGGTTTCTGCTGTCCCTATTCAACCCATTTATCAGTCATTAGCTCTTTCTAGAGATATTTATGGCACATTTTGTTTTTCTTCTTTCACCCCTGCCTCTGTTGCTCACATATGCTTCTCTGCATCGCTGCGTGTGGCAGTGCCCACTGGTGAGTGCCCCAGTGCCTGTGCCAGCACTCCCTGGCTCCTCGGAGCCCCCCGGCCCCTCCTTCTCCTCCAAGCACCACCCAGACTGACGCCCTCACCCACAACAATCAGTCTTGGAGGCTGATGCCAGCAGCCAGTAATTCTCAGGCAGGCCTTCAGCACGTGGAATGAAACTTTCCTTGGAACTGTGAGAGTCCCGCGCTCACTGCTCTGATCTGTGTGCAGGGATGCATCTGTACATCCACGGAATTGCTCTCACACTGCTGGAAAGCAAATCCTCTCAGTAAATTAACATTGAATGGATTTTTAATCTAATTTTTGGTATGCTAACAAGCATGTCAATGTCCCTCTACTCCTGCATTTGATATTTAAATACAGCTTCATTGACTTATTTGCTTAATAGCCCTGAAGTTTTCACACTGGGAAAGGAGCAGTTTGTTTCCAGGAAATGGATGAGGCTAAAAAGCCATAGTAAGACAGAGGCACAATTTTTATCAGTGTCTGCTAGATTTCTGTTGAATTTAGTCTACTTCCTGAAGTTCACTTTTTTTGAGCATTGGAGCTCCCCTTTGGGAGTGGACCTAGTCCTACTCTCAATTCAGTGGCAGCACAGATGCACGTGTACCTGGACCTGCCTCGGCAGCCTTCCAGAAACAGTCCCACCAGCACAGCATTCCCTCCAGGCCTGGCCCCTCCAGGAGCCCTTTTCAATCCATGCTCCAGGGTCACAGTCCTAGAAATCCACTTATACAAGCTTAGAATGGTGTCTGGTGCCAAATCTCTATTACCTCTCTGCTCCTGCTGATTATTTACTGAAAGCAAACTTTGGTCTCCTGCAGCTGCCTGCTTCCAGAGAAAGGCATGCAATTCCAACATGCTGTAACAAGGTGAGGAACAGGAGCTCTCCACACGAGGCATGTCCAAAAGAGCCACACTTGAAGAAGAAATGGGAGAGAAAGCTCTGATGTCATAAAGAGACAGCTGTGATGGAAGGGTAGGAGGCTGGTGTAAGCTGACTACAAGTCAAGAGAAGTGAGAGTCCTGGAGCCTCCCCCTTGCATGGTGCCTGCATGTCCAAGGATGGGTGCCCTCCCAAGGAGGTGCTCAAAGGGTTCCCTCCTCTGTAACTACAGTGAACAACTCCTGCCCTGGGCTGAGAGAGAGATACTTCTTAGAAAAAAGTAAAAGGAAGATGTTTGCCCTTGGCTAGGGTGATGACATGAAGTGCAGCAAGAACAGAGAGAAGCCAAGAGCTGCTCAATGCCCAGCCAGACCACCAAATATTTCCTGCCAACACGAGTTACTCCTAGAGGAAGGGGTTTTTGGTTGGCACAAATTATCATGAATGAGCTTCAACACTGCCTGATACACCTTCCACTTCTGGCATGCACCTTCCTTTGTATTAGGAAAGCACTGGCAAACACTGAGCTGGCACCCATTCTTCACCTTTTTCTTCTGCTGTGGTCATAAATATGTTCCACCTGTCAGTCACAGTTCCACTCAGCGTTCCTACAACCCTCACCTATCAACGTGCCACCCCACTGGCATTCTGTTCTCTGGCCATGCACCACAACACACCCTCTCTGGTCTAAATCAGGAAACAAGATTAAGGGCAGATTTCCACCCTTCTTTTAAAAGAGCAGAGAAGCATGTAGATAGAAGAAATTTCTCTTTTTATGCACCCATTTTTTATTAAGAAGCTCTTACCTATACAAAATCAGAAACTATTTTCTTAGCAAGGAAAATAAAGCAACTATTATGAAGAAATGGCTGGTATCAGCAGGTTACATAGACATGCAGCATCTGCATACACATATGGTTCTCCATCAACAGAATCATGCTTTTAGGGAACTACTTGCAGCTAGGCAAGACACTATGAATCATGAGCAGGCACAACACAGAATGTATTTAAATTTGGAAATCAAAGACCACAAAACATACATTTTTCTCTTGCCTTCCAGGAAGTACTGCAATTTTTCACCAGTCTAAAAGCAGTTTAAACTTTTGGAGCAGACACTAGGAAACACCTCTATAAATGTAAATATTGTTCAAATGTAGGACATGGTTGCTCAGGCGTGATAAGCAGAAATGTGGTGCTGAGCACAATACTACCTGGGGCTTTTCTCACTGGACAGAAAGTGGTGTGCTGTTGGGTTCTATGGGTTTGGGAGTTTTTTAATACACAAAATTGTTTCTTAGTCTTTGGGCACGAACTCACAGAGCTCGACCAAACATCCAAGTTACAATATCAGGAAGCTGTGGTGCTCTGGCCAGCACATCACAGTGTGACTCTTACTGCACCCCTCCATCAGCACCACTGTGCAGAAAACAGCTGGGCTGCATATGTCCATGGGTAGCTTCCAAGCCTACTGAAAAGCTCCCTTCTCTGGCACAGATAACCAGCCCTCCTGCTCGTGGAATCTCTACTCCCATCCTGGCCACATGTTAGCTCACACAGCTTTTCATTTCACAGGACAAAATCAACTTCTATATCCACTGATGACTGTAGTCACCTGTGGTGCACAATGACATCAGGTTACCATTGCATTCTTGCTGCACACAGGGCCTAATTCTGTGTATGCTCAAAAATACAACACTCGTTTTCAAGTTGTTTGCTCTCTTTTGCAATGCCCATCATGCTGTTTTGATGAACGATAAGACATTTCTGTTGCCATTTCTGGTAAAAGAGCACTGCTTTTTGTGTTTAAAAAAATAATTTGCATAGCCAGAAAAGGTTCCATAGCACCATAAATAAATTATTTAAGATTTTAATATACAAATCAATAATCTGTGAATGCCCTCAGAAACATGATTCCACTCTAGCCGCAAATATACAGAGGAATTATTTTCACAACTGCTCACCAATGCCTACTGCCAGCCTCACAAGAAAGTTACCTAAAAGCACAGGGATGTTTATTAGGAAGAAAAGGTTAGAACAGCCTTCAGATACACTAAACTACCAGATGTTGAACTAACTGTCTCTTTGGATGTAGGCAAGGAGCCTGCAAACCACAGCACAAGGCAGGAACACGGCTAGGCAGGACAGGGGAAGAGCAGAGGGACTTCTTAAGCTAGATCTGAGACCAAACCCAGCACCCCAGTCAATGCCACCCTCAGAACAGCCAGGCTGTTGTCTGAAATTTCTACTGTCCCCATCACCTGACTGCACTGGCAGCTGCTCCATCACCTGTGTGCTTTCCAGGCTGTCCTGCTTCACTGTCACCCGCTCCAGGAGCACTGTCACACTCCTCACAGGACACGTGCAGTGCCAAGACATGACACCAGTCCTTCAGCCTCCCAGCAGAGGAGTCCCTGTCCATCTGGGGGTCACACAGGCCACAGCCAAGATCTTCTCAGCTTCCCTCCTCTGCTGGTGTACAGCCTCAGGACAGAGCCTGCTTCCAGGGTGTGAAAAATGCAGGTATTCCTCAAAGCCTCTCTGTCAAACACTCTTCTGGACTGACAGTGAGATGTCCCAAAAGTCCATCTGAGGCCCAAAAACCTGAGGAAACCACCTCTTTCAGGAGCACATTCCTGAGCCAGGGAACAAGCCTGCATTCCTGCTCTCACCTCAGAACAGGGAATTCCAGCTCTACTTCTGTTATGTCTAAGGTGCTAACTTGTAGAGTATGTACTCCACTGCCTTACCTACCTCAGAGACAGCAGACCCCATCAAGGCTACAAAGTGTATGCCAATACCCCTCCAAAGCACAGGGTGGTAAAGCTGCTGTGTGATAATTGCCACCCCTCCCACTGCTGAGGCTGTGGAAATCATGTTTGTGTGCCAGGGCAGCTGGTGTGTGCTCCACTCACTCCTCCATTCATCCGACCTTCCACATCAGGCCTGCAGCCACTGCTGGTCACCTCAGATTTATGTGGAGGTGGGGCTGCATTACTTGCAGGACAACTGCAAATTATTCTGAAAAAACAACCCCAGAACAGTGCAGTTTGTAGTCACTGCTCAGTTACTCTCCATTTAAATATCTGTCCTGAAAACACCCAGTAGGATGTGGCTGGCTCAGATGCAGTCTGCCCTCCCCATTTCCGCAGTGNCTGCTCTGGGTCAGCCTTCCCAAGGCATCAGCAGAGCAATGGTGTCCCCCAGAGAAGGGCTCTGGGAATGGCACAGGATGTCATGCAAAGGACAACACATCTTCTGTCACTGAAATCCGTTGGGATTTGGTGCTTTGGCTCCCCAGAGGCATTCAGGAGCATAAATCCCATTCTGGAAGGGAATTAGGGTCTGGCTGCCTTTGGAGATGCAGGCCAGGGAGTTGGCCCAAAGAATACATTCTGCCAAATGAGGCGTTTCACTGGCACAAGCATTGCTGGAACATCTCTTTCTGCACACACAATATTTAGGATGATTCCAGCTCCCCGCTAGCACTGTCTTCTTCACCCCTAATTAAATTAACATGTAAGAAAGAAGTAAGTTTTTGAACCTTATCAAACTTTAAATAAAACAAAAGTTAAATTTTTAAATGTGCCCAGTTCTTTCCTGATGTACAAAAAATAAATCCATGAAACAGAGTAACTCACTTTCAAACACCTGAGCAGCAACCCCTTCCTTTTTAATTGAAGTTCCACCAGTAGGAATCCTTATGAAAAGAAGGGCAACAGTGAAATTAAAAAACCCTTTCCTGAACATGAAAAAAAAAGAATTCTGTCTTATTCTGTGTTCTTCAGATTTCTAATGCCCCTTTAATTCCTGGCATCTCTAAATGAAAGAAGGAATTGATTTTCTCAGGAGTGGTCCACCCAGCAATAAAAGTGTGTCAGATGACAGAAAGACGTAGTATTCTGAGCTTCACTGAAATCCTGAAACCACAAAGATATTTTAGTATTTCCAGAGACTATTTCAAGAGTAACAGCGTAAAAACAAAGACATCTAGAATTAAATAACATTGAATTTCACTACAGTTTTGTTTTTCCATCTTAGTTGGACAGATATACTCCACCAGAATACATATTCTCCTGAAATACATTTTTGTATTAGTGCTACCAACAGAGCCAGTTTCTAATTAAAGGGCCATAATAACTTGTGAATATTAACAGAGGACCATGTTTTTGGTCTGCTAATTTTTTACATCTTCAGCACATAAGTAAGAGGGATTTTAAAAAGGCATTCAATGAGATGACTATACACTAACTTTTTGTAAGTATTGACACATCATTAAGTGTGTTCTAGGGAGATTCCATGGTTTATCTTTTGACCAAATAGATCTTTATGCTGATCTGTCACTTTTAAAGTAATTAAATGCTTTCTTGAACAAACCCTAAAGCAAAGCCCTGAGAGCCCCCAAAAGTATGTAATCTAAATAACCATAAAACATAAATTGAGAGCTACAGTGTTTGGCTAGAATTTCAGGGAAATCCTTGCACAGCTCAACCACTCCACTTCTGAAATCCTAAATTCAACAGCAACAATGCAACCCTTCACATAGTTACTATGGCATTCTTACCTGAAAATCTCAGAGCAACTCACTTAAAAATGGAAAAAAAATTGAGTCCTAAAGTGCTGGTAATTTTGCTGAAAATTAACAACGTGAGGATTACGTGTGGTGAAGCTGGGGAGACAATTTTCCAAATAGGCCATCTTTCAGCCCTGGCCACTGCCATCACTTCCCAGCACCCAAAAGCAGGAGCTGTGGCCTGGGAGGATGGGCTGCCAAGGGAGCTGCTGGTCCCTGGGGCCCCTCACCTCTCAGCCTTCCTTACATGTCTTGGCAAAGAGTCCGATCTGGCAATGCAACGCAGCAATAAAGACTAATAAAAGGAAAAAGGCAAGCAGAACAAGCACTCTTGTCACCAAGCTGCAACTTCCACTGTGGAGGCCCACTTGGGGTTTGGGGTCATTCTGGGTTAGCTATCACTGCCTTGGGGTTGTTCTGAGTTAACTAGCACTGCCTTGGGGTTGTTCTGAGTTAACTAGCACTGCCTTGGGGTTGTTCTGAGTTAACTACCACTGTTTTGGGGTTGTTCTGGGATAACTATCACTGCTTTGGGGTTGTTCTGGGATAACTATCACTGCCTTGGGGTTGTTCTGGGATAACTATCACTGCTTTGGGGTTGTTCTGGGATAACTATCACTGCTGTGGGGTTGTTCTGGGTTAACTATCACTGCCTTGGGGTTGTTCTGAGTTAACTATCACTGCCTTGGGGTTGTTCTG
>VXAX01004649.1:70160-89652 GCA_013399835.1 Leptocoma aspasia | reverse complement strand
TAACTATCACTGCTGTGGGGTTGTTCTGGGATAACTATCACTGCTGTGGGGTTGTTCTGGATTAACTATCACTGCTGTGGGGTTGTTCTGGGTTAACTGTCACTGCTGTGGGGTTGTTCTAGGCTGACTATCACTGCTTTGGGGGACACACCCAAAGCTCCTGGGCATCCCTGGCTCCAACTGTGCCCACCCCGGAGAGCCCCAGGGTGGAGCTGGCAGGGACAGAGCCCCACTTCCCAGTGGGAGCCAGGAAATATCCTGCTGCAGCTGTGCTTGCTACTGGCATAATCATCAGCTTCCACCCTCCTCCCCCACTCTGTTTTTCCTTTTTTTTTTTTTTTTTTTTGACAGCTGTCTTCCTATCTTCCCAACAGGTGCTATTAGGCCCTGAACAATGGCAAAGGCTTTTAAGCCACTGCTGTTGACAAGTGAAAGGGAACAACAAATGGCTCAGTAGTGCTCTTCTCCCAGGGTCACTCAACCAATGGTAATAGTTATTATTTTTATTTATTAGCTCTGTGGCACTGTCCTCCATTGTACCTCCTCCAGCCTCCCCTTTCCGTGACAGCAAGGAGCTTTTTAACTTTTAATAAAAATGGGCGAGCGCTTAGCTCCTGAGCTGGCTCTTTCTGCAAAGTGCACAGCTAATGAACATTGTCCATTTGTATCTGGATAATTTATGATGTCAGCCGAGAGGAGGTGGGGAGGGCTGGATCCAGATATGGCCATTACTTACACTGCCAGGAGTCACAACCAGAGCATGGGGAGGTGGAAGTCTGACAGAATGAAGAGGGTCTCTCAACCTGTATTTGGGGCCTTTTTTTCAGGATAATTACAAGATTAGCAGATAAATATGACATTCTCTCTTTTGAGGTTGATGTAATTTTTCTTTTCCCTCCTTAGCATTTTGCTGACTGCATCATAATCCTCTTCAGAGAACAATGGCAGGTGGATGAAAAGTTAATTTCCCCTTAAATGAAAATGACTGCACCCACTTAAACAATGCACTCAGAAGTGTTACTGCCAGGAGAAAAGATTGTGCCGAAATGTTTTCTGATCTTAATGTATTTCTGATCCACATATATTTACTAGATGAGGTTACTCAATTAATAAATGATATGTAATAGATAAGCCCTATCAAATGCAAGCCCTGTGTTGTCACTGTCCTGGCAAACCAGGTAGATATGAAGGAAAATCAGGCAATTCCACGCCCAAATGAAATCAGTAAAGCAGCAAGTGACCTGGAAGCACAAGTACCCTTGAAAGCTGAAAATATAAAGTTAAAAAACACCAAAATATTGACATATTGTGGAACTGGTTGGTTTGGAGTCACACGTTATCAATCAAATTGAGGTAATAGTATGTAGATCTTCTGCCCAGATAATCTGGACCTATTTATTTAAATTATAAATTTACACGATTGTGTACTGAAAGGGCCACAGACATCAGACTGTGGATGTACTTCCTAGAGAATACGTGTACTATTATAATTTGAACCTAACCATAACATTGAAAGAACCAGAAAACACTCATTTGGGATGTTAATAAAACCATTGAAGGAATTTTAAAAATTGAAAGCAGGAAACTGAAAAGGATATCCCCCCGAAACAACAAAACCCCCACATTAGGCCCAGATTTCTATTCTTTTTCAAAATACGACAGACTGTTTTACCACTGGAAGTGAGAATTAAAGCACATATGCCTGATGCTAAACAGCTACACATCCTGAACTCCTCTTGCACAACATATGTGAACACAAAATCTCAGTGATCCAGTGCCAGATGCCAGAAAGACAGGAACAACAATATTATTAATAATAACATTAAAAAAAGGTACACTATAAATCAAAGCTTCTGAAGTGCAGGTAGTTTCAGAGTAAATCAGACTACTAGTTGTGTTGTAAATTATATTTGCATGAAATCATTATGTCAAATTAGGTAGAAATTATTAAGGCTAATGTCATCCTTGGACTTGCCTAAAATAATCTTCCAAGACTTGCACACAGGTTTCTCCACTGAAGTACAGCATTCCATCTGCCTTGACAACTTGTTCTGTTTGTTCTCCCTTGTCTCCATTCATGGATTTTTTGGACTCCGTTATTTTCAGCATAAACGGGGTGAGGAAATACACTGGGTTTCCTTTTGATCAAGCATTTTTCTTTCTGAGTTAGGGAATAACATCGAGACACACGGGTGGTTCAGCCATGTAACAGCTGTGACAGGTAATCCCCAAATACCCAAAGAGAAATCAGAGAAAGTCTATTATGCACAGCTCTTTAACATAATAGTTCTAGACAAGGGGAAAGGAAAGTCAGAAAGTAAAAGCAGAAAAGTCAAAGAGGGGAAAAGAGAAGAGAGATGAGGAAAACAATGCTGAGAACAAGGAAAGAGCAAGACTAAGAAAGGGGCCTCATTTGTCAAATCCAAAATGTACTTGGTATTGCACAGTGCACTGAAGGAAAGGAGAGCCAGGGCAACTCTGCAGCACTCCCTGGCTATTGGAAACTGTCGCCTTGCTACTGAAAACTGTCACCACCATGTGGGAGCCACTGCTCAGAAAAGACAACAGGATTTAGACCGAAGCATAAACCATGCCTTCAAATCACTGCCAGCACGCCAAAGAGAAAACATCTTTTTTATCATAGAGGAATCTCATACCCGGCAGCAGAACTTTTTCAGACTACATTAGAAAACTTCCTTGATTCACCTTAGGATGATAAAACTTCCTCTGCAAATAGTTGTCCAGATCCACAAGAAGGCTTCCCTGCACTGAGGATGGCTTCATGAATCACCAGTAAGGTGAATGCAGGGCAGGAACAGAACACCTTCCCAACAACTAAGGTCATTCACTGGGCAGCTCTTTACACAATGATGAGGTACACAATAAAGAGGTACTACATTTCCCCTGATAAAAAGAACACAGACCCCAGACATACAGAAAATGTCAACACTTCCTCTGATGGAGTTTGAAACAAGGAACAGTTCTCTCACTTCTGCACTACCAATCTCATCAATGGCCACCTAGAATTAGCCTTCTCCCTCTTCATCCAGCAAACACTGGAGTGACACCCCTGTCACTCTGGGACCTGATTTGTTTCATTAAAAACAAGACAGGACTATGTGTACTCATCCTCACAGATTTCTCAACCACCCATCTGAGAGGCCCTGCTCTAGTGCCAGGTCCCTAGAAGTTAAATCAGGAATCAACTCCTTTCTGCAATTCCAAAGCATTCACCTGTGTAGTCCTAACACCATCAGTGAAGGGGAAGCTTAAACCAAACTGAGGCAGGATGAACAAGTTTAGATGAAGAAAGAACCACTTAGAAGAGACCACCTTCTCTGCAACAGCTGTAGTTCAGGATCCTACTCCTTCTTCACTTAGGTGTGGTGGTAAGAGACACATTCACTCTGCTGTGAATGGGCAGAAGCTGCCCTTGGCTCTATCAGACAGAAATCTGCTACCAGTGATCTTCCTATTTGTGTCCTCATCTTGATCATTTCTACCTTTCATGCCAAAAAAGGAAAAAAGTGTCTTCTGAAACAGTTATGTTAGAACAAGGTGTCTCTCCTAAGAATCTGGCCTCACATGCAACATGCTCAGTGGGGTGTATCTACCTACTGAAAGAGCAGCCCAAACTTCAGTGTATGATTGTGATCTCAGGCACTGACTGGGCTACAACTGTTGCTATGAACATATTGTAAGTTTCTCTGTGTGTAAGCCTTCTGATCATTTTCCCATGGGAGAACATCCTTTTGCTGTCTTTTACTCTGTATAAGCTTTCTGTAAACAAAATATCTGTGTCTGTTCTTCACGGACATGGAATTGGTTGGCCTCCTCCTACCTATGAGGAGATGGAGCTGAAATTACTTTATCTTTCTGATATTGCAAACTATTTGGACACATTCCCTGGACGAAGCAGCAGCAGGAGCATGGAAAATGCTCTCTGCTGAGCAGATATAAAAAAATATTAGAATTATGGAGTCATTTTAATAAATCATATTAGCCTTCTGAATTTATTGTCAAGAGTCCTTTCTTCTATGTATGGACCACGACGATATACAACTGACTCGAGGGACACATGGAATAATGCATGACCTGAGAGCTGGCTAGACAAACCTCTATGGGAGCTGGAGCCATACTCAGGAATGCCATCTTGCAAGACCTGACAGTAAAAGTGGGTGCTTTTCGGGAGTGGCAACTCCTTCAAATAAAGATCAAGTCTGTAAACGAAGAGCATATTGCACAAAAAAAAAAAACCAACAAAACATCCATGAAAGAACCCAAAGAGCAGATCTGTGCAGGGATCTGTGCAGCTCTGCTGATGGGATTTCTGCCTCTAACTCTTTGTGTCTTTGTGGGCTAACTCTGAACTCAAACTTGAACTCAAACCACCTCAAAGTCCCTAAGAAATTCAGCTAAATTTTCATGTTTATATGGAAATCAGTCAGGCAACTATTGCTGCAGCTGTGAAAAAAATCAATCCAAGTCCAGTATCAACTGCACCTCAATTTTAACACTGAAACAGCTAATGCTGATGAACTCTGAATAACAATAATACCATTACCAAACTGTTATATGGAATCATATCTTCTGTGATTTAATTCTGTGACCAACACTGATGTCTCAGTACAGTACCTACCTTTTTTTCACACACACTGCTCAACAATATGCAGTTTACACAGAGGTTTATTTCACATCTAGCAAGAGATGTTTGGAAAAAGAACTACATGCAATTCAGCTTTTCTTTTTCAAAGCTGAGATAAAATTAGGGCTGAGACTGAAATATTTTCTCTTAAACCCACCTCTCTCTGAGTAAGAGAAGTCTTTGAATAAATGTATATAAACGTCCCTCTGGTATGCGGATCTGAAGGGGAGTCATACCAGATACAGGTCAGTATGCCAGAAAAGGACCCAGAGTCAGTATCAAAAGTGCTGGAGTGAAACAGAGGGATGTGGGGCTCCTGTGGGGTGAGGCAAATGACAGGGGTAAATTCCCAGATTGCTTCAGAACAGGCTGTCTGAGAAGGTGGGGTGTGGAGTAATTGCAGAATGGTGTAATAGGGAATTTAATAGATCAGAAAAGGCTGAATAGGGTAACAGGCCCATTGTTCAGAAAGTTCTCTTTTGTGACCAGGCTTTGAGAGAATGCCAGAGAAACAAATGACTTAATCCTGGGGGGATGCTATGGCATAAATGCAAGTAGTCTATACCTTGAAAGCCAGTGGAATAAATTTCTGTATCACATAACCACGCTGATGACTGCAGCTTTCAGCAAAGCCTCAAGACTTTGCAATTGGCAAAACCCCCCAGTCATGCCCCCCATGTCCCCCTCCTCTCTTCAACAGCATTTTTCCGTGTCCTTTGTGGGCAGACAGGGGAAGAAGTCACATGCACGACCAACAGCCGCTCAAATGCCCCGCAGAACAGGATGGTTACAGGGTGGAGCAGAGGGAAAGAACCCCTCAGGGCTGGCTCTCCTTCCCTGCCCTGTTCTAACCACTGAGCCAGCCTTGGAGCTTCCTGGTTCTGTGGCACTGAGCACTACAGCACCAACTCACACTGCTTCCCTGCTAAAGGAGTGGAAGTGCTGGGAGGGACACTCGCTGCAAAATGCTGGTAACCTTCCGAGTCTCCCCCTGAGCATCACGTGTCCCTGGGGAAGGGAACTTCCCAATTCCTCAAGCCCTGTTAAAGCACATGATGGAGTTGGAGGGTCCTGGGACATCAAAGACAGCGTTTTTCCAGTTACTTTACCACAAGTTGAATCAAGAATACAGAAAGGACACGCTAATTAAAAAAATAAAGGTCACACTCTAGAGCGTAATTTAGAATATATTATACCTTTCCAGAATATGCAAGGATGGCAGAGTAGGTAAGTATCAAAAGTGACACCGTCAGCTTTGGCTTTACAAATAACAGAAGAGAAGGATATTATGTATTATATGGTTCAAGGATTAAGGAAAACATAAAACAACTGAGTCTTTTTCATAGGAAAAAAGGTAGAAATATGCATTTCTCAGTTACCCGTAATTTCTTAATGGAAGTAACAGATTCTTAATTAAGAAGAAAATAATCTTCAGCTCATTTTAACTCAAGCAGAAAAGTGAAAGGTAGAAATGTAATGTAGCAATCCCCAAACCAAACTTTTTTCCAGATCTTTATGAAACTCAGCCTCTAATCCTCAAATTCCTACTACACCTAGATGGAATCTATTAGTTGGTTCTAAATTTACAGAAATTCTGCAATTCTCTATGAGTCTCTTGAATGAAATTCCATTCTAAGATAATTAACAGAGAAAAATTACTTTGCCTTCCAAGAATTCAGGCTTGGAGATGTGCAGCTCAGCTGTGATTTGTGGTTTACTTGGTAGGCAGTGTGTTGTACTTTTTATTCTTCTCTCTCCTTTTGCCAGAGGAAAAAAAAAGATCACCATAGGTACACAATTCTTGAGAGCTCTGCACAAAAGACAGGTTTCTGCAAAGCCCTGATCTGACTTTAATTGAAACACTTGTTTCCATATATATTACAGATACTTTTTTTTGTAAGAGTTTAAAACATATAAAAGCAGCTATTACTGCTTTGAACATTTCTAACTCAGAAAAAAAAAAGAAAAAAACCAAGGCATGAAAAGTTTCCTCCATCCTATTTAAATTACATTTGGGTAGCTCTCTGTGGGGCTACTACAAATTCCTTTAACCCCACCAGTCTCTTGGCTACATTAAATTAATGATGCATCTCAAGCACTCACTCTTCTGCAGGAGAGTGTGGAATCTCCAGTCAGACACCTCCAGTTCACTGAATTGGAAACACTGACCTAAGGGAGACATCAGTGCGTTATCCTTGCAGACAATATTACACCGTAATGCAAAACCCAGATAATATTTGGAGGAGTTAGGAAGATGAGGTGTATGCTGAGTGGATTTTTCAGTGTCAGGAGGGAGAGGCTTCGAATGGCTTCAGTGCAGTTCTGCTGACGACTAAACCATTCTAGGTTCACCAGCACACAGTGCTACATCCTCCTTTATTTGAACACCCCAAACACCCAAATTGTCCCAGCAGTCCCTACTACAACGTGCTCCTGCTACTCTACACAATACTTCAATTAAGGCTGAGCTACGTTAACTATGATTATTAAAAAAAAAAATGTATTTCCACAATGCCCTTTTTTGTCCACTGTTATAACTCCTCGCTCCCAAAGCTGTGTTTATAATGAAACGTGTGGTGTATTTTCCATTAAAAGCCTTGGCAGGAGTTTCTGTAGTTTTTCTCATGTATTGCAAGTTCAATACTCTTTCTGCATTTGCTTCACAATAACCAGTCCATTTCCAAGTGATTAATTTTCTATTCTAAAACAATGCATTCCTTTCCCCTCTCATTTTACTGGTGTGGGGTTTTGGTTTTTTTTCTTTTTCCTTTTCTTACCAAGAGAAAAAAATTCTTTTTCAATGACATCATGGTATAAAATTTTCAAAGCAGGTTTTAGCGGGAGATATGCAGATTGCTTTGAAAAGTTACCCTCATAAATAACAACAAAGTACTGAATTATCAAGGCTGTAACTCAGTCAAGAGGTGCTGTAACTATTTAAATTATATGACCTCAGCAGAACCTCTTGATTGAATTGCAGCCTTTCATTAAACCGGGCACTCTGTATTATTTTCTCTGAACTGGAGTAAATCAGGACGGTAAAGAGATTAGCCCCCAAGCCCATCTCTTTGTGATCTAGACGCATATAATTTTTAACCATTACCTCAATTTTGCAACTTAAAAAAAGCCGGTGCATAATCTACTGTGCCAATAATTCCCTTCCCTGTATAGGGAGAGACGACATTACAAAAATACTAGTGTGTAACCCAGGTACATTCAGAAACTATAAGGCTTGTAAAGGAGCAAGATCTCACTACTGAAAGCTAGAGAAAAGTGGGGAAAAAAAGGAGGGAGAAGAGAAACTGTAGGTTCATAGCACTGCCAATTCATTCACAAAAAAAGCTGCAAACCAGAAGGGACCATTAGCTCATCTAGGCTCATCTTCTATATATATTACTGAATATTCATTATTTCATCAACTAAAATCAAACCTTCCTCTGATTTATTTCTAACTACCATTTTACTAGAAGAGAAACAGCTGGCCTCTGAGTCAGGACATTCCATAAATATCTCCTTGCTTTTACTGGAAAGTTGTGTGTGTAGGGATGAGGGTGGAGGGAACCAGGGTACTTACTTAAAACACTCTCCCTGCTCATCTCCAGCTGGCTGATATAATGCTACCTCCATATTTGGGGAGAGACAACCTCCACACCAGTGGTTCCCAAACAAACCCATGACAACAACATCGACGTTTTGGAACTTTTGACGGAGTGCGTCCATGCAGGAGCTCCCATGCTTGTGCAAGTGGGCACTGCGGCAGGCTGGCAGGGATCCCTTCTCCAAGGAGTGCTTCCCAGGCTGCTCAGCATGGGCTGGGAGCACGATTTAGGAGGAACAAGCTCGCCCACGATCCCTATCATACCCTGGAAGAAGACGGCGCTTTCCTCAACTGGCCATAATGTGCTTCAGTTTTCCCTATTGCTCGGACTTTGCCTCCTTTCCAAAGCCCCTACATTTAACTCGGTGAGAGAAAAGCTACAGTAAGTCCCTTTTCCTATTTTCTTATATTTGTGTAGCTGTTAGACGTTTTGCAAAGGAGGGGAGCAGCAGCCAGGCTCTGACAACAAAAGGGCTACTGTCGCTGCGCCAGTCCCAGACATGGTGGAAAGCAGCCCACAGGAAAAGGCCTGGCTCCAGAGCTAGGCTCCGGCCGAGCACAGTCCCTGCATTCACTCAAATTGGCAACAGGTCCCAGTGTTCCTGGCTTTGAGCTGTGAACAAGGCTTGGGATTGAATAACCAATTATACAACCGCTGACTGAGTTTATCCAAGGTTTGCAAACTGCTATAATAGCCCAGTATTCACTGACTGTTTTATCCTTTTCCAGATATAGTGTCATATCTCCCCTTGTGCTCCATTTACATGTCACTTTATTACATACATCCATTAAAAAGGTTAATACAATGTCACAGTCAATGCCTAAATGTTGCCATTCAGCATCCTCGCCTTGCTCCCTGCTACATTTCACATTCACACGTTTCTTTCTCTCCCCCTCTCCTGCGGGCTTCGCTCGCTCACACTCGCACACTCTTTCCCTGCTGCAAGTTAAATCAATTTGCTGTCAGGAATACAGAGCAGAGCATGAACAAAACGGTAGCCAGGAGTCAATAGAGTCAAAACTGCATGCTCCCTAAAGTTGCCAGTCATGGTGAGCGCTCTGTACCACCAGTGACGGGAATAACCTTTAAACCTCCAGAAGTTCAGAGAATCGCTCCAGTTTGTAGACATTGTTGAGACTCCCTGAATCACCTGGGTCTCTTTAAATTATCAGGAAAGTTCATTTGCTAAAAAAAGTCTTTTAAGTGGCTTTTCTTACTTTTAGATAAACTTTAAACATACCACTAACTGTTCTTCTCTGATTTTTAACACTTCCCAGTTTGACCCCACCTACAACCCAGACGCGTAGGAGGCTGGAAAGACTGGAAAAAAAAAAACAGAACCAAAATTATCTACATCTTCTTGTGAATTACTGATAGAGATCTTGCTATCTCTAAGACTCTAAGAGAGTTGTTTCTTATTTTTCTCTTTTATAAAAGATTATTGTCTCTGATCAAACTGATCAATCTCTGCATAGAATTTTGTTTCTGAAAACAGTAAGAAAAGAAAATTACTCAAATTCTTCTATGAGTTCACTTTCTGAAATAAAGGGATTCATGTCACTTATTAAATTTTTGTTTTCTATTAACAAAAGATAGGGCAAGAAATCAAAGACAAAATTTTATGTTTTGACTTTATGCAATACAAATGACTGCTGTTTGCATCCGTGGTACCACCAGCAGAAAGGTACAACTTTTGAGTAAGGTACAACTTCTGAGATGATCAGTTCAGCAGGAGATCTCCAGTGGTAACACAGCAAAGCTACATTTATTTAACAAAGCCCTGCTTCATTCCTGATCATAAAAACTGATTTTCATTTAACTTTTTGGCTTTTTACACTTATGAGTAGGGCAGTTCAGGAGAAAGAACTTGATCCTGACAAGTAAAGAACCTGAAGATATTTGTCATCTTCCCTCAATTTGATGGGGGTTGAGACTTCATCTTTTTGGTGTCAGACCATGAAAGCCATGGACACAAAAAAAACGTTCTTAAAAAGACTGCTTTTGTAGAATCTAGTTGTTTATTTACTGATTATCAGTCAAGAAAATGCACAAGTATTTGAAAATCATCTAAGCTGAGGACTTTAACCAATTCATCATCAGTATGTGAAGTATTGTTTGACTGCAATAATGGAAAACAGAGCATTTTTTCCCAATATCCCCCCCCTAAAAAAGGAACATGAAATACACTGTTCATGTGAGCTGTACACTAGTCCCACTCAGTCAAGACAGAGTCATTCACTGGGGTAAGACTTTCAAAAATTATTTTGGTTTTCTTTTTAAAAAAACCTTCACACAGGTTTTGGATAGTATCTATTTCCCTTTTGAGGGGTGCTCAGGCTTCTTACACCAGCCCTTGATACTCCCATAGACACTTCATGCAATGGAACCAAACTGTGCTGCAGGGAGCCTAAACAATCTTATCTGCTCACCTCTTAGCCTGGGAAAAGCCAGGGAAATGTGAAGCATTGAGATGCAGTGTTAGAGGAGCACAGCAGTCCTGACACACTAAATGGAAAGACAGCCAAGCCTCACATAATTTCTCTGACTCTCAGTAAAACAATCAAATTCTTCAAGAAGTCCCATTACTCAATTTAGGATTCCAAACAACAAAATTACAGCAAAAACCTATTTCCAAAGAATCACTTTCCTATCTAAGGGCCTGTATGTAAAGTCCTTTCTTTTGTTCTTTTTTTTTTTTAATGTAATGCCTTTTGAAAGATTCACAATGCAACTGCCCACTTTTGCATCATAAAAGATCTGTAGGCACCACATTGTTCAGCTATCAGTAATAGACTCTTGATTGAGTTGGACTCTAAAGGACACACGGTAGCAGCAAGTGATAAAAAGATTGGAGAAAAACCCTCCCCTCAATTTACTCCTAAACCAATTATTTGCAAGCTTTGTGCACCATGAAATTCTATTAGAAACAAATTATATTAGCACTGTTTATGAATGCTATGGTAAGTTGCTGTCCAAAAATGGGAATTACCTCTGACCAGAGGAGAGGAATGTGATTATTCTTTTGGCAAGTGGAGAGGCTTCTGTTTCCTTCTCTTATCTAATTGTACTAAAGAAAAAAATTGACACTTAATTTTGTTAACACAGTTTCTTACAACTTCTTAAACTTTGCTGACCTGACTTGGTACTAATCTAACCAAGCCTGGAGCAAGGAGCTTCAAAATTGTTTAAAGAAGAATAATTTGTCTGAGCTCCTTTGGAAAAGGACATTCTCCGAACTCTGACTTCCTTTTCCTGTTCATTCAAGCACAAAAAAAGGAGAAAATGGGGCTCGAATTTCTATGGGCAAAACCAAAACAAAAAAAAAAGTGGACATGAAATACCTTGGCAAGTTTACAGGCTTTCAGGCAGAGAAGGATGCAAAACTGCATCATATTTTGGACACACACACGGAAGAAAGGCCTAACTTGAAAATACAGTTATAAAAGTGTTCTCTTTTTTTTTTTTTTTCTTTAATTTTTGTGAGGAAATTCTGAAAGGGAAAATTCCTTCCTATCACCCCTTCTGACAAATTAGCACCTTGCAAGTGTCTGCAGCTCTGGTCACCACACAAGCCAGATGCACTGTTCTGAAGGAGGCTATCCCATCCCTGTGACATCTGAGTGTTCCTGCAGCAGTACTGGGATCTCATACATTAGAGGATGTTGGTCCAGAGCCCTGTAATGTACCTAAAACAATCTGTGCTCCTCTATTTGGGGGACACTGATACTCCCTGAAAGATGCTGCACCTCTCAAGCAAAACCACTGTATTACTGACTTCTGGAGTGGTCTTTTCATTCCACTTTTTGGTGGCTTTTTGCAAACACTTCTGTTATGCATAACCTAGAAACAGAACACAGTACAATACTTACTGATTGCTAACTAATATTTCTGTCTCAGATGCCAAGCTCTCTTGAACGATGAATAAGCACAATTGAGAATTCATGAATCTGAACACTAATCCACAAATGTGACAAGCCCTGTCTATCCCACAGCTCACAGAGCCTGAGAGACTGGCAAACACTCCAGTGAGTGATCAAACTGTTTTGCTATAATATTAAAAAATCATAAAAACAATAGTTTTACTTCCTTCTAAGCTTAAGGACAAAATCTGACTGCTTAGTTTCCAACCTTCTCATCTCTTTTCCTTCCAAAACCTCCTTATTGTGAGCACACAAATAATTTTCATTAATATTCTAAGTGAAATAGTAATTAATACCTAGCTATTCAATCCTTGACAGAAATGAAGAATAAAGCAGAGTTTGATTCACTGACTCCTTGAAATAGATTCTTAGGGGAACTGAAGACATTCAGAGAGTAGAACAAATTATATCTTATGGAACTCATTCTTACGGTCACTCTGGAATTATCCCTATTTATAATTGTATCTTTTGGTATTCGTGCTACTTCCCCTGCCCTCATCAAAAGAGAAGGACAAAGAAGGAAATGTGAGGGCAGATTTTTTCCTTCCATCAATTCTATGGCTAGATGCCATAATAAGGCACGTTTTTATTTCTATTACAGTTCACTTCTTAGCCTAGTGTTAGCAATGGCCAGCTTTAAGGCAGGTACAGTAATTGTACCTTGCTAATTGGTTATTTCAGAATCATATCATTACTGTACTCAAGAATCAGAATGCTACTGCTTCCATCAATCTTTGTTTAAAAAAACAAAGATATGAATTTCCACCTCTTCAATTTTGTGACTGCAGCGCAGTGCCGGATTGCCAGTGGTTGGTAGATAGCTTCTATTTCAAACACATATTTATCTGTGTTAGCTGCAAAATGATAGGGCTGTGCAGAAGTAACAACTCACTTGTTTCATGTTCCTAATCTTCTGCTGAATACCCCTTCATAACTTGACTAGAAAGGGATGGATTTATTTGAATTTCATTTGTGATGTCACGTGGATTTAAGAGCATTCCTAAATATATATATGAAGTCCAAAAAACCTTTGCAAATTTTTCTTCCTGAGCATGCAATGGAGAAATGTAACTTAAAATATATCAGGCTATTAACATTTTAACCACTCTGAAGTAATATTCACGTTGCTACATTTTCAAATTATTTTCCACTTTACAAGAAACACAAACATAAGTTCCTTTGATATTTTAAACCCTGACTTGCAGACTTTTTCAGCCTCCCTCCGTCCAAGTGTTAACTGACTAATAGCTCTGCAGCTGTGGAAGAAAACATCTCTCATCTCCCCCATGGTCCGGCACCTTCCATTTATGGCTGGAATGATTTCGTGATGCTTTACCACTGCTGGCTCCCATTTTTTTCCTCTAACTCTCTCCCCGGCCCACTGCTAACTGTTCTAAACCTCCGAGAGGATTTGGGAAGCTATCACTCAAAGCACCACTGAGCAAGAGCCAATCACCAAGGCAAGGGAAGCCTTCTTACCTAAACAAACCATTATCGGCTCATCTCATGTCTTTGTACTCTTTTTTTGCTATTACCTCACGGGATTAACTTTTATCTCTAATCTCTGCTCTGGCCAACTGTCAGGGAGCCTAAAAGCTGCCTGTCTTTTAATCTGTGTGTAATAATACTGCTGTTACTAACAGATAACTGTGAAACAACACGGAGGGAAGGAAAACACACAAACACACAAGGGCTGATTGTTAAAAACTGCTATTCTTGTTCCTACCTGAAAGGAGGGCAAGATCATGTGTGATGTCCATATTGCATTTCCTTCTTGTCCTCTTTCATGTTTTTCTTTTGGATCCAATGCCACTGAGTGTTTTAATTTGGGAGATCTGCTCTTACTACCCAGTTTATCTCCTGTTCAAACTGAAATGGCTGGGTTTCTAGGAGGATGCAAGAAACCTCATCTACTTGTAACTTTCCATTAAACAAAAAAATCAGGATGGGGAACATAACAGAAAATAAAGAAAAAAAAAAGTAAAAGAAAATGAATTATCCTACTGTAAAGGGAAATAGCCAAAGCTTCAAAACAGTCAACATTTTAAAGCTTGCCTTAAAATAAGTTAGCCTCTTACTGGGTGGCACATTTACCAGGCAGTCAGGCTTTACTTTACTTCAAGTTACTACTTTTATAAGCTCTCCCCTATACTACATTACAACATGTTTTGTAAAACAAGAGTAAGACTGAAAGAAAAACAAAGACCACTTAATTATGGCCAGGTGTGTAGGGTAGCAGCTCTTGCAGAATATGGGGTCTTGAGGGGTTAGAGTAGGGAGGCAAATCCTCATAAAAACTGCTCTTCTAGGGGTGTTGGTGGCATTTTTTTTCAGATTTTATTAAAACCTTATTAAAGTCAAAGACATGCCCTTCATTTAAATCTACTCCTTTGAGTTTGAAAATCAACAGGGGAGAGGAATAAAGGAGCCCTACCAAAAAACATCAGCAGGAGAGCTATGAATACAGTATTTTAAAGAAGCAGTTGTAAGGACAGAAAGGATACAAGTCTTACATGGAACAGCAATAGCAGTGGAACCAAGAGGGTTAGTGATAAATACATTTGGACTGCTGCACTAGGTAACTTCTAGGATTGTGGCTCAGTATCTTACTGTACCTCCCAAAACCTCTAAAGCAAACTCATAGGCTCCAAGAAAACTTCAGGAGTAGGCACCATACCTTGGGTAACCAGCAAATTTAGGGAAGCTGGAGCTGTAGAGCAGCACATGACAAAATTTTCTCCTGGCAGACAATTCCTTTGAATCTTGTGATGATTTTGTACATCCTAACAGTTGTATAATTTTCCAGCTTCAGTTGAAAAGGCATCATTATTGCCAAGCGGGAAAAGTAAGGCAGGAAAAGAAATTTCTGGCTCAAAGCCACCCAAGAGGGCCCAGGGGCAGAGGCAAGGTCACACAGAGAGTCATTCAGGTTGGGAAAGACTCCAGGATCAGCAAGTCCAACCCTTGACTAACCACACCTTGCCAACCACACCACAGCACTCAGTGTCATGTCCAGGTGTCTCCTGAGCACCTCCAGGGACGGTGACTCCACCAGCTCCCTGGGCAGCCTGTTCCAAAGCTTAACAACCCTGCCTGTGAACAAACTCTTCCTCAAAGCAGGTGGCAAGGGCAGCCTAAAGGGAGAATCCTGGCTGCTTTAGGAGAGGGGCAGCTCGGGACATGTCCCCCTGGTCCCCAGATGCCTTGGTAGGGACAGACCCAGCTTCAGATGCTCTCCCCAAGGCCTCTCTCCTCTTCACAGCTTCCCAAAGCCTTTCCCTGCAACTCACTGCAGACTGTCACGACATGTCCTGGCTCCTGCCCACAGAGCTCTGCCCAAACAGGCCACAAAGCACACCCCACACAGCAGGGGCAATGAGAAAGCAATGGTGGCAAAAGGAGGTGTCCAAAGGAGGTCCAGTGTGTCCCCCTGTGGCCAATGGCACCCGTAAGAGATCTGAAACACATCCAGGAGTGATGATCTCTGCAGAGCCTAAACCTCACCCCTCTGCACACTGTGCTGTCATGATTTCAGTCACATATCACAGCCACAAAGATTACAGATGGAGGGTCCAAACACAAAGGGCAAGGCTCCAATCTTTCAGCCAAGAAAGCAAAGGAAGCTTTTAACTAAAGCCAGCTGAAACTCCAGAAAGAGACAGTGGACCAGAGACATCTCAGGCATGAACTTCTGGGTAAAGAAGAGGAAAAGCCCATCAGGAATGAGGAAGGGGGATGGGAACCATCCTTCACTCCTCAGGGAGGAAGATGAGGGTGACTGAGGGTGGTGAGGCACTGGCACAGGTTGCCAGAGAAGCTGTGGATGCCCAGCCCCTGCAAGTGTCCCCTGTCCATGGTAGGGGGGTTGGAATGAGATCATCTCTGAGGTGCCTTCCAACCCAAACCATTCTGTGACTCTCTGGTTCACCAAACTGAAATCCCTTCCTCTACTGCTCTCTCATCAGAGCTGGGTTTGGGGGTTTATTCTTAACTCCATGCTCTCCTTGACCACAGCCAAAAATGTCCTGGCAGCCAGAGCTGGGCAGCCTTGCACTGGAATTCCAACTCTGTCTTGACACAAGCCATCATTCCTGATAACAGCTTGAACCCCAATGAAGAAAAACAAGAAAAATATAATGAATTCTACTATCCACCAGTATGTTGATAATCTCAGTCTGCATACTGTGGTCTTTACCATATGCTATCTATCTCCAAATGGTTTTCCAGGAATTCTGGAAATTCCAAATTCTGGAAGTAGATAACAGTAAGGAAATTCAAGACACCTCTTGCCAGATGAACATATGACCACAACTGTCTGGGATTATTTAAAAAGAAAATAGAGAAGCACCCAAAAGCAATAGCATCCACCCTGCATAGGGATTACTGATGGTTTAACACTGTTTGGTGTTCAAGTACCAAAGGCTGATGCTAGATTTAAACATGGACTATGCTGGTAAAAGGATATTCAAAAGGCAAAGCAACAGTGTTTTTATTACAGATTTTGATACTAAAATGAAAGGGACAAAAAGAAATCAGGAAACCAAATTGTTCAAAACTTTGTCTCTCCCACCTGTTTCACCTGACACCATCAAGTCTTTAGACTTGCCCATCTCACCCTAAGATGCTTATACTCAGCCCCAAAATATCTTTGCAAACATTACAGTATTTATTGCTCAGCTCAGATCTGAAAGTGAAAACAAAACACTGGATCTTCTCACTGTCACCTCTGAAATTTTTCTTCATACCACTGTCAGTGCTGGTCCCTTATTTCATTTCATCAGAGTAAAAACCTGCATCTGTTCCACATTTGAGACAACATTCACAGTTTTTCAGACTGCCAGCACCAAAAACTAACAACCAAGTTCTAATCAGTGAGAGATGTGCCTACACTTGCAGCCCACTCCCACTAAAATAAGGAATCGGGGACACGAGCACCAGCTTTGACCCAAGTGCCCAGATTAGCAACCTCCCACTTGCCCCCCCTCAGAAATCAATATATTGCTGCATTTAAAAATGGTTTCCTGAAAACTTCTCAGAAGCAGCCTGGAGAGGGTGATCATCTGAGGCTCTTAAGGGAGGCTTTAATAAGGTTCTACTGTATACAGTACATCTAAAAAAAAGCCCACTAAAAATAACAATGAGGGAAGATGATTGTAGAGGATCTCACTCTCTCAGCATCATTTCTAGCTTGTGCCCACAACACTACAGGAAAATATCTTGTCAGGCCAGGAGGGCTCGACAGGCCCAATCAATAGCTGTTATTTTTTCACAAGTGCCAACAAAGGAAAAACTTAATTTATGCCACACAAGATGCTGAAAATAATTCATACTAATTGGACTGCCTAAAATTCCCCTTCTGTCCTTCTGTTTTCCATAGCTTTTAACTACTCTAAGTTTGACTGTCCACACTGAAATGCTTAGCCTCTGAGCTAGGGAAAAAAACAAAAACACCGGAGTAACAAGGACAGCATTACTTTCTTGCTATCTGACAGTTTAAGCTGCCATTTTTAAGCAAAATTAGCACTGGATTTTAGTGTCTAACTCCCTTCAACTGTTCTGTAAAAGACAGCTACACTGCTTGAGAATGCCAAATTTTGTCAAGTGAAGATTAAATGAGTACAGACTCTTTCAGTATTGTCTTCAGAGGAAGTCAGAAGACTGCAGACAGCTTTAATATTTGCAGTACATATTCTAATATTCTGTACTGTTATTGATCCCTGGGACTTGTAAAAGCCCTCTGGAAGCACACAGAGTAAATCTTACAACTTGTGGAGTTTTTTTCTCTTCATAACCACACACTAACATTAGTTTGTGCTACAGCATTCTGTGGGGCCTTCCAGGCCATCAGGTTATTATCCCTTACATGGGTAACATTTGAAAAAACCTAACATAGCAACTGAAAGTTATTCATAAAGAACGGGAAGACTCTGATAAGCAATGAAACCTTTCAGAAAAAAAACATCCACTGCCACTTGTCTACAAAGCTGTAAAAAGCACTTTCATGAACAGTGTATTTCAACAAAAAAAAAAAAATCAAAACAAAATAGAAATCATTACCAATAACTGTCATGCATGCTATCACAGGAAAAGGTCCCAGCAACAGTGCTGAGCTTTTCCTACTATTTTTTAACAGTGGTAACACAAAGAAAAGGCTGGATGCTTTCCCAAACAAATGAAGATGCATTCCAAATCCTAAAACGCAAGGTAGAAGCTCCAAAAGAAAGGCAGCAGGCTGTCAGGCCAACGCTGCTGTGGGGAAACAGACAGGTATGAGGAGTTTGCTGTGGGAAGGTGAGTCAAGTGTAAAATGTTCTGCACACAAGGGTGAAGGAGGAGCAGAACCAAGGAGCAGTGAAGTGTGGATGGAGGAAAGGTGGTCACTGGGTTTTCATCTAAGGTCCCTATTTCTTTAGCACTTTTCCATAATTCCATAGCAACCAAGCAGAAATATGTCCAGTAAATATCACAGCAACTGAGACTTCTTTCTTCCTTCAGTGATCCAGTCTGACTCAGGTCTCACAGTTTTAGACCCAGCTGATGTGAATTCTTGAAAGAAACAGTATTTGCCCTATCCTTGACACGTCTGGAGAGAAAGTCAGCCTGCTCCAGAGCAGAATGAAATGGAGAAACACAATCAGTTAATACTCCAGTGTTATCTTAAGCCTTGAGCTAACCTGACAGGATATATGCACTTCCCAATCTGAATTTAATTAGACCAAATTTCTGATGACCAACATATGATTGCATAGCAGGGCTCAACTCTAAGCTGCATGTGGAGACACCTGAGGGACAGAAATAAATTTTCACATGGGAAATGTTAAATGTTATTTCACTCTGACCTGTGCCTATGCTGTTAGAATAGAAGCAGCACAAAAGCAATGCACAGTATAATGCAGAAGCTTTTTTATCATCCACTCCTAACTTTATTAACTTCCAAAAAGCTTCATGCTGTTACTCTGTCCAAAATTTGCATACACACTTCCAATAGATTATTAATATTTACCACCAAGAATAAGGGAAGTGTAAGTATGATAGATAAAGCTAATATGTACTTCTGTTCCAACATGAAGGGTTCAGTAACTCTGACACATTCTGCCCTTGCACTGCAGCATAATCATCCCATGTAAGCAAGAGGGGGAAATGTGGGTTTTTGGTGTAAAAGAAACATGCTTTATATAGATTTTTGCATACATTGAGACACTGAGACAAGTGCATCACTGTGTCTGTGTGTATGTATATGGAAAAAACTTTCTGTTCTTACAATGACTTCAGAAATCAAGCAGGGCAATGCTGCTTCTTACTTTGAACAGGGAAACATTTTACAAAAA
>VXAX01004649.1:21380-70100 GCA_013399835.1 Leptocoma aspasia | reverse complement strand
ACTGAAAGTATTCTTTTGTGGCTTTGTGGAATTATACCACCTGACTTTGTACCAGAGTAAAAAACTCCTAGGGACAGACAGGCAGGTGATCAATTAAACAAGTATCAGGGCTGAGTTGAGTGTTCTTTCAGTTTCCAGCCAAGCAGTGACTCCTCTGTCAGAATCTCTCCTAGCAAGCAAAGCTTGCTCTTTATCAGTTCCATAAGCACAACTGCCTGGGTGACAGACCCATGCACAGGAGCAGAGTGGAATTATCACTGCAGAGGTTTGAAGAACCCTTAAATCCATACCCCACTGGGTTGATTTTGCCACAGTCACTGTTAGAATCACAGATTAATTTACCTGTGGAGAAAATCAACTTTCAAAAGATCCAAGGAAGAAGATCATATTTACATATGTGCCAGCTTCAATTTCAAGGTCTACAAGATTGCAGGAAAGTAAAATAAAAACAGAGGATCAGGTTTTCTATTCTTCCAATCTATGCAGCAAATCAAATCTTCCAGATCCCGACTACGTACCTCAGATATGTATGAGAATGAAAATAAGAAAGATAACCACAGACATTGAAGAACAGATAAGAATCATCAAATGCATTACCATAGTTTTGAACAACGACAAAAATGGCACTTGAGTGAGATATCACCCTCCAGCTTCATCACACTCAATGACACGTTTAATGTCAGACTAAAATTTATAGGATATTAAAGCAAACAAAACCACGTTTAAAGCAATGTTAATGTTGCTTTGGTGTTTACACACAAACCAGCAGAAGTTTGCAAATTTAAACTTGACACATAGGCCTTTATCTGTTTTATAAACACAAACGGCAACGTTTGTACCGAGCACCTTGGTCTTGGGTGCAGCTCCTGATTTCATGTATGGATTTCAATTCCAGCTTTTCACTTCTCCAGGGAAGACCTGGCTTCTACCTATGAGACCCTGCAAAGCAAAATATCAAAGCTGCAAGGCTGCCCAAAGGTTCTAGGAACTTTTGAAGCCAAGGGCAATATTTGGGGGCACGCGGGCTATGCGAGAAGTGATGGAGTGATGTTTTGGACATGGAGGGATTCCTTTCAAAGAACAGCTTGGATTTCCTCCCACTAACACAAACCAGTGCATCCATGTCTACCTAGGTCCATGAAGCATTTAGCTCATCTTCTTTTCCCCTACAGTTTTCTTCTTTGATAGACCTCTCTGCTCATCTCCAGCTATTCGCTATTACCAGAGGCAAAAGCCAGCAGGTAAAAGATAACCAACCTGAATACGTCAAATCCACTGCTTTCAAAATCAAAATAAATCCAACAAAGTCCTTCTTTTAGTGTAGCCACTGAAATATGTATACTGCATATTTCAGTAGGATGGCTCAGTTTTTAATTCCTCAGCATTCTCTACACCATGAGAAAACAGCTACCACCACTCTTCTTACTGCTTTACGTGGTCCAAATTCATAAAGTCATTTAGGATGTGCTAAATTTAAAGTATGGCCCCAAATCCACCTTTGTAAAACGTGGTCTGAGTCCAGTTTAAGTGAATTTTATACTACACTAATATTGTCATAATTTTTTTTTTACCAAAAACACTGATCTAATCTGGTTGTTACAAAGGTGCTGTGAAAAGCACTATTCTAGTATTTCAAGAAGAACCTCTCTTAAAACTGTTGTACGTTTGTGAAGCAGGATTTGGGGGATTTAAGTAAACTTTCTTTAAAAAACTAAATTTTAATTTACAGGAAATAGAATTAAAAAGAGAAATTACATGGACAGGTTTTCCAGTCCATCATACTGGGAATGGAGTAAATTATGCTCTTCTTTGTTAAATACTTCTTTCTGTTGACTCCAAATGGGACTAACAGAGTAAAGAAGAGAAGAACTGATATGTGCTATTTCTACCCACAATGCCACAGCTCCATTTGTTCCATCAACCAAACACCACAGACAAAAGGATTTTGTAAGACAAACGTGACCCACAACTACAAGCAAGTCAAGTATTAAATTATTCAATGTACATTACTGTCTTACCCTCCTCACTGAAATTCCAAGTGCACGGGGACAGAAATACCAGAGCTGTTTTCTGTCACCTCTCCAGAACTCGGTTAATGAGCGTGGCACCGAGGGTGCCCCTGTGCACACGTGACAATGCACACCCACACACTAATTACCCTGCCACATTCAGACTTCATTAGGGGTGAGCCAAGCTGCCAGGCTCAAATCCCTTTCTGGAAATACCCTGTGTTGGCCAAAATACAGGAGTGAGCTCGAGGTGATCCAGGTCCCACACTGTCCTGTCCCCCAGCTCTCATCTGCACCAGACTTCTTCTGGCCTCTGAGGCAAGAAATGCCTTCACAGCTTGTCAATGCAACACCTGGCACACGGGATCCCAGGCTGGGTTTGCACCTCACAGGGTTACTGTAATATCCTATTACTGGCTAAAAAATGAAGTGACAGAACCATATTTTTGAATGGTGCTGATTTAAAACAGAAGTGTTTTTTTTTTTAATAGACATTTAACAATATTAGTTTTGTTTCATTTTCTATTGTAAGCTAAATACAAAGTTGTACTTTGCTTGAAAGAAATGCTGAAGAACTATTAGAATGTAACTTTAGAATATTTAAATAATGTGGGAAACCAAGTCAAATTTTAAGGTAAAGTAAAGCAGCTCCTGGGTCCTGAGCTGCACTGAAAGTTGAAAATGCTTCAATAAGCCCATTAACCTCATCTGAAAACTGGACACAGACTTTTGAATCATTACCTCCTTTCAAAAAACATCACCTTACACATTTTTCTTACCTTCGAGGTTCTAGGTGATTCTTTTTTTTTAGTTTCTTTCCTCTGAGGGTGAAAACACGTTATTTGCATTATATCCTTTGCACTTTCAGGTGGAAATGTGACTCTGCTGCAAACTGATGGTGAGTCTTTCAGTGCCTGCATGCAGGAGCACTGTGACAGCACGTGCCCAGGTCTGCACAGCAGGGCCAGGAGAACGTGGGGCTTCAGAAGCTGTCCTAGTGATCTGGCCTCCAAAGGCGAGAACAGCCTTGCAGGAAACCAGTGCTGGCCAGTTTTCTTTCCCAGGACTGGAAAAGGAAGCCATTCATCCTGGGGGTCACCACTGCTTGCAGCAAGAAGTGGATGAGATCTGCATGTGAGATTCAACACCCACATTAATGGGGCTTCCTGCACTGCACATGTATGCAGAGACCAAACAGAACAAAAATGCTCAGGAAAAAATCAAAATGAAACACTGATCTATCACTGGATTGAATTCTCCTTCTCCCAGAATCATTCTGGAAAAAGGCTTGTGTTGGCTTCTGAATTGCTGAGATGGTGTTTAACTAATACACAAACAGAAAGGAAAATATTCCAAAAGCTGAGAAGTGAGTGCTAGCAAGGAGAGTGTAATTTAATAGCCTGAAGCTGTCTGATATACAGTCTGAGCATAACCACATTAAAAGAAACCTTGTAAACCTTCAAACTGTTAGCTATCTGTTCTGAATGGCACACTAAATCCTTTTAACTACAACTTATTTTGGCTGAATTCTGTCAAGGCAAAATTAGCCCATGTTGTTTTCAACTGCAATTACACACTGCCATTTCCATTCAAAGCAAGACTCAAGGTCTTGCCTCCCCATATTATTTGCATTTATGTATTTTTCCAGAGCACAGTTGTCCAGAAATTTCCTCAGCTGGATCAGATTTGGAGATTTATGCATAGAATTATTTTTAAGGCAGAGTATTATGTCTTAGCACCACCCCTCAATTCTGTCCAGGCCACCTCACAAGAGCTTTTCCAGGGCAGGCTTTGCACAGGTATAACACAATTATTCCATGAGTCAGGCACTGGCTGAAGGCTCTACCCCTGACACAGAGAAAACACTTGCAAAGAGGGGAAAAAGCTCACAGCTGCAGTGATACTGGAGCCCTGCATGCATGGATACTGCATGCAACACAAGAGAATTCCAGCAGGAGACCATCTGGGCTGCTGACCTGAAGCTCACTGACATCCATTGACCTTGTTAGGCTTAGACAATGACTGAACATGACCGCCGTCACAAATTTTGGGTTTGCTGGATTCTTGGAAGTGAAGAAGAGTTTAATTCTTAAAAGAATTAAACTCTGTATGTTGTTCATGCAGAAAAACCAACCTAACACCAGTGTAATGCCAGGCAGCAAGTATCTCTGAAGTAGAGCAGCAAAGGGGAGGACACACCACAGCATCTCTAGGTTATTGTCTTCCCTTTTTTCACTGAGTTTGCCAACAAGTGTGCCGAACAGGCTGGATTGTTAAGGTTTTATTTATTATTTAGTCCACACAATACAGTTAGTCTGTGGTTTCTCTGTTTCTTTGTCACCAATGACTGCATGAGAAAAAAAAAAAAACCAACCCCAAAACAGAACACAAAAATCCCTCCTGAAGTATTCACTGTTCTCCCAAAAAAAATTAAGAGGATCCACAGAATGTCAATACAATCAACTTCCTGCACCCTCTGGTAACTCATGGAGAGGTTAATTTAAGGTTTTGTAGTTTTTTCAATGCTATGAATAGTTAACAAATTATCTGAAATCACCTATTATAGAAGATAAATGACAATAAAGTTCACGTTCACACACTGAAATCAAAGAAAATGTCTGGATTCTGAAGCAGTATTTCTCTACCACACAGTCCCAACATGTCCCTCAAATATTATTAACTTCCCATCCCAGTCTCTGTGGAGAGGCAGGGCTGGGACAGGAGCAAGCCCAGGAGTCCCAGCTGGGAGTGAGATGCCCAGCACTGCCTCTGCCAGCTGGAGCAGCAGCAGCAGTGCCCTGGCTCCTGCAGCTCTGCCAGCACAGCCTCTGGCTTTCGGGATTTGGGTGTCCTGCAGCCACCGTGGGATGTGGGAGGGGAAGCTGCACCAAGGTGAGCTTGCCCAGCAGGTGAAATTTAAAAGTCCAAGTGCCTGCATCACAATATTGTCTCATCGTGTCACAAGGGAACGCCACGGCACAACCCATCAACACCTTTCATTTCCTCTTGGCTGAGATTATCTGGCCTGCCTGGCAAAATCTGCATTTCCAGTGCACATGTAGGGAAAATCTGCATCTTAGAATTATAGTTAGGATTCACAAGGGTCGACTGAACGGGAGAAGTGTGTTCAGGCTGCTTGCTTCACACTCCTTTGTGCAGCTCAGCTGGTACCAAGGAATTTCAAACCAGGTCTTTAAGGGCTAAACTTCACATGGACTTCATCAAGCAGGGCAGGTGGTGTCAGAATTTGAGTTAGCCCACCGAAGTTAGACACCTAGAAGTATAAATAGCCTTCTCAAAATATGGGAGAGAAATATGGAACAAAATGTCAGAATTTTACCCATGAAGTATCTTCATCTTGCCACACAGATTTTTATGCTTAATGGAAAGGATTAAATGGCTTATCCTAAAACACAAAAACCACTGCCAATGCTTTCATTCAATGTAACGGAAGGAGGGAGAAAGAGAGAAGAACAGGGAAGGGCAGTTCTACAGGAAGGAGCTTCGGTCTAGAAAGGGGCTTGTAATTAACTGTTTTATTTATCATTAAATCTCTTTCAGCTGAGTCCAAAAAAGCAGTGAGAGGGTTCTGACTAGACAGTTTGCAAACTGTTATACAGTTATGGGAAAAGGATCAAAGCAAAATTCCTACATTTTACTGTTTGCATTTCCTGTGTTTCACAGTTTCACATCAACCTTGCTGTTTGCATGAGCCTTCCTTCCACTGACACTCAGGAGCACTGCTGCAGATCTCTTACCAGGGCCACTAAGTAAACCTCCTGAAACTGTGTCCTAGCCACACTCCCTGTAGCTCTAAGAACACCAAATGCTCTCAGAATGTTCAACAAACATTTTGGTCCCTTAAAACCAAAGACGTGACAGTTGTACAATGCACCAATGAAAGGAAATATTTTACACAACAGAACTAAACTAACCAACTGGTTCTCTGGCAGGAAGAGAATGAACTGAAAAGAGTGTATTAAAGAAGAATAGCATTAATTCTAAAAGGTTCATATGGTTGACTTGCTTGACTTAATACCTCACAGCAACCTCAAGTGGAAATACCCCTAAAGCAGCCATGGATGTTGTCCAAATGAAAAACACCTGAACTTCTCCTCAGAAGACAGGTTGCAATATGACCTTGCAGCTTGTACACCCCCTGTGATCCAGAGTATCCTTGAGACCCCTGAAAGGAGACAACCCTACAGCAGCTCACAATAGGTACAGACAAAACATGCAGGGAAGAATCACAAATAGCTGACAAGCTGCAAATTTTTGCTTTTACTTTATCTCATGGTTACTTCCCCATAACCATACTCTGAAACTGAAAAAAAAACAAACCAGTAATTATACTCTGAACTTGTTTTAAATGGATTTTTTCTTACCAGGGAAAAAGCTGCACTTACTCTCCTCTATCCTAGCATAAAACTGTCTGCTCTGACTATCCTGAGGTTAAATATTTGTAAGCATTTCTCTTATTGAAAAATATTTTATGGCTAAGTCCAAAGTTTTTGGCTGTGGAAAAAGGTAGACAGAAATGGGCTAGGAGAAAAGTCACTTAGAATTATGCATTTTGTGGCTTCTTCACAATTTGAAAATAAAATGCACTTTAAAAGATAATATTCAAGGTAAAATTCCAGCTCTTCTTTGTCACATCAACTGCTCAGAATATTTTATGATTTTGAAAATTTTAAAGCAAAATTTTGAAGGAAATCACAGTGAAGCATTACCTTTACTGGTGCACATTACGTGAGGTAAGGTATTTATTTCTTTACCACTAACTATAGTTAGTGGTAAAGAAAACACAAAGTTAGCACTGTCTCTGCCTTAATGAGTTTGTAACGTAACAAATTTTTAAAAAAATAATGTAAATGTGGGGCTTTGTCTTTCCTGTCCTCCAGAGAAAAGCAGAAATTGGCATCTGTTTACATCAGCTTCTCAGAGGAACATAAACACATGCACATGTGTAGGCACACAGAAAAATACATAGTCCTAATATTAACTCTGTTGACTTTGCTTGGGACAGCCCACCAGGGCCACGTAAATGTGCTTATCTCCTGTGTTTTTCCAAAAGTGCTGAAAAATGTCATCTTGCCTGACAGAGATGGAATCAGAGAAATGCACACACACCCCACGGACAAGCAGTCCCCCTGGAGAGGACAAAAACACTAAACTGCATTGTCTGCAACACCCAACAGCGGCACATAAAGACAGTTTTCTTCAAAGGTACCAAAACTGCTTTATCATGGGAAGTGAAAAAAATCCTCCTCCTTCCTCGTGTTGGAAGCAAATCTAACCAGAAAGTTGTTACAAGTGAAAACATGCAGTTATTTTGAGGCCTATGTAGCAAAGATTGTTGGCAATAGTTAGCAGGACAGAGAATTTCTTGCTTATTTACTTGGGAAAGTTTTATCAGCTTGAGCAATACATTTACCATTACAGCCTTGAATGCAAATGAGGATTTTTTTCAGCTTAACTTATAGTCACTCCTAGACAACAAGCTAAGCTGAAAATGTCACTGTTTCACCAAAATAAGAACAACCACACAGTGGGTCATGGCAATATACTGATAATTTTAAATTTGCTCTCCTGGCTTTATGAACACAGGAACTTGAGAAGCACAGCTTATTGTATACTGGAGTTAGAGATCTCTGAGAACAGTCAAGAACTGCATTTAATATCTCATCTAACAGAAGTCACTGCTTAATTAAAAGCCTATCAATATTCTACACTACACTGACATTGTGGGGCACTTTACATAGTCATGGTCCTGTTGACACCAAACCTTCACTCCCATTTCTGCTATTTCTATTGCTTTCCTTGCTTGTCTCTAGATGCTTGTTCATGCTCAGCAAATCCAGTTAAGAGATGCAAATGGACTCCTTCAAGAATACAAGAGCAAAGACTGGAAAAGTTAGTAGGAAGAAAGGAAAAAAAATAAGATATGGAACTGAAAGAGGAGAACTTAAACAGAAGAAGAATGAACGAACAGAGTCTGGTTTTCCTTGTGTTACGTATTTTCTCAGTCAATAGTGAAAAGCAATGGAGCATCTTCCCTCTCCTCTCAAATGCCAGACTTCAGGTAAATCCTTCCCTACTTGGTCCAACTGCAAAGGAAAGAAAGAAAGAAAAAATGTTCCTGCACCCACAGGTCCCTCGGGCTCTGGGCCGTGGAAGGGCTGCCCTGGCCCCCAAGGCTGGGAAGAGGTTTTGTGAATATCTGTGTGCCTGCAGACTGCTCCCTCAGCCAGGCCAGGGCATTCCAGAGCCTCCACCCTCTGGATGTGTGCTCTGCCTATCTTCTAGGAGATTATGGCTTATGGAGATAGCTCCTACACCTTTGGATTGTCAAACATAGAGCAGCTGGCCAGAACTGCGCCATGCAAAGTCACAGAAATTTAAATATTGACTTGAGTTGCAAAATTCAGATTTTGAATACCCCTAAATTTAGATGTGCCAGGTCAAGAGTTTAGGTTCTGTCCCTCACCCACAGGAAAGCCAGCTGAAAAATGTGCTTACCTGTTAACTCCCAGAATCATTAGTGTGAATTGACAAGGTTTTACTGCATACAGATAAGATTAATGGAATCTTTCACATTGCACAAAGCCCTCAAAGGTTTGGAAGCACCATGCAATTTGAGCAAGCAAAGCAGACACACATTTTGGATGTTGAAGATACTGGGATCTGGTTCAGCCTCACTTTGATTTTACACATAGCTAATTTCACTGATGTCACTGGAATTACCTGACTTTTACTATGGTGCCATGCCAAAGGAGATTGAAGCTATGTGTCTGCAAGGGAAGAAATGTGCAGAAGAGAAAAGATGACAAGGAAAATATGTGTCAATTAGTCTTTGCAGCAGTAAGTTCACCACTATCTCTGGTTAAAAATGTTAATACCTTTAACAGTATTTGGCACTGCATCTTCCAGAAGGGCTTGATGCAGGTTTAAACAATGACGCGTTATGCACTAGAAATGAAACTGCATCAGGGCCTGAACTCTTTAGTTTCCCTAAAACAAAATGCTTGTAATTCTGGGGAGAAGTCCATCACAGTCTATCTTTTCTTTATTAGAATTTTCAGTCATTCTGGCTTGTTTTTCAAAAAAGCAGTATTTTTTTACAGGAAGTACTTGCTTTGATCTAACAACACTCCTGCCCAGTAGCAGCTTTGTGAAAACAGAATTTCAATTAATATATTATTGATCAAATTCTTGCGTTAAGAAAATGCTAAACTATAGAGAAAAAGGTCTGGTGCAGCACTAACTCCAGTATTTAGCCATGTAATATGAGCAGAATTCAAGACAAGCAGCCCCAGCTCTTGCTAGCAGTTGTAGCAATAGCAATTGTATGATGTATTTATGTCTGTAATTTGCTCCTGCCTATCCACACTGTGCTCCCCACAGCTAGCCTTCCAGATTTTAGCACTAAGAGGGATACTAAACATTTCACATTTCACTGACAAATCCTACAGTTGCTTACCAAGAAATGGGAAATCTGAGGAAGTTGCTTCATGTTCTACTTAAATGGCATCACTGTAAGAGAAGGAAGATAATGATGGCACACCCAAAGACTGGTGCACATGAATCCAGTTATTTCACAAAGTTTTCCTAGGAAGATATTAACGTGGGGGTCTTCAGAAACAGCCATAACTGTGCTGGAATTTGAGATGTTGCTCAGAGTGCTGCAATTCTGCATTACAGAACATGCCAAAAAGCAGAGATACATTTCAAGGTGGAAATTAGATCAGCACCTGCCCTGCTGAACTAGATGGTACTTCAGAATAGTTTTCTTTTTATTTTTCACATGATTGCTAAAGTTTCTGGTTTCTTTTTCTTTTTTTTTTCTCCTTAAATAAAATTCTTCTTCTAAGCACAAGAATAAAAAGTGAAAGGAAAGTAATTATTCTGGTAATATTTGGGGAGTGATTCCTATTTTAGCAGAATTTTCTTGAAGAAACTCAAAAGTAAAAGATATGAAAACCATAAGAAAGGAGGTTTAAAATACCAAGTCTTTATTTTACTAAAAGATATAGAAACTTTGCCCTTATTTATGTAGGAGACTATGTAAAACATGTTGTTTTTTTTTTTAAAGATTGCCATTTATTTGGCTACTTGGTCTGCTGAGAAAAAGATTACCTATAGCTACTTCTTAAGTACATCATTTTCTTAGGAATGGGCAAAAAATGCCTGAATAATCCTATCCAGTGTTTTAAGGACAGCTTGCAAGGTAACTCCAGGGAGCAGCCTCAGTTCCACACCAGTTGAAAATGTGGCCAGACAACTGCAATGAGAGGAAAGCTTAAAGGCACAGCAAGCCTTCCCTGGCAGGAGTCAGGTGTGTGTAATCCACAAGTGCTCCCTGGCTCTGGAATGAACTATAGATCCTGCACACACAGGAGCAAGTCACATTACAGAGTGGCTGCTGAAATCAATAACCAACGTAGGATCCTTTTTTTTTTCTCCTGCAATTTTTACTGTTACTATGTGTATGTCATTAATCTAACAACTGAAAGGTATTTAAAATGTTTTCAGCTGAAGGTACCCCCTGTTAATTTAGTTATGAAAATTAAATGCACATTAAGACAAAAGGGAAAAGAGAGACCAGCGCTTCTAAAATGAAAGCTTTATTTTTGGCAATAAAAATTTAGAGCCCCTTCTCTTCCTCCCTCCCAAACTCTCAGGTTGATTCATCTCTCATTCAAATTTAAAATGCACAGAGGCTGCAACAAACCCACAGAAGATTGATATGCACCGCACTCCACACATGGTTTAGCTCTTTATTCCAAAGTCTGGCATGACGGCGCTGGGCTTTGTGATGATATTATTTCAATATATAACAAACAGGGTTCTCTGTAAAAACAGTGCAGTGCAAGTCCCCTTTAAAAAAAATACAAATTGTTACTATAGCGCTGGGAGAGAAAGGGAGCGAGAGATTCACAATGCAGGCTCAGAACTTGGCAACCTGTAAAAGTGCCCAGTCGAAAATTACTAACAGCTGGAGATGACAGTTGTTTTAACAGCTGAGCTGACAGGATTAATTTAAATGCACCGAAATCAAAAGTAGCTAACACCTGTTTAGTCTTCCAGGGCCATTCAAAAAGGTAGGCCAAAGGAAAAAAAGCAGAGCCAGGGCTGTCTGTGCGGGCATGTGTGCATGTGTGCAGCATGCATGTGTGCATGCCTGCATGTGAGAGCCTCTCCCCCTCCCTGGCAGGGGACAGAAGGACTCCAGAGAAGAATGACATACTTCTGAGTGCAGGGGGCTTGTCACACAATCACAGAGAGGCCAAACCCCCGCCAGCTTGGAACATCTGGTTCCCATTGTGCCCACCCTCCTTCCCCCTTCTCTTATCCAAGGTCTGTGACCCAAACCCAGCCATGGATAAAGATCACTGCCTTTAAAGCTGCAGCTCCTCACTCCTGCATCCCCCTGGGTTAATTAATGCATTCTCTTTGAGCTCCAAGTCACTGGAGCTCCCACACGCTCCCTCCCGCCTGCTTCTTCCCCAAACTAAAAACAGAACAAAAAATTCCTCACCTTCCTGCCATGCCACAGCTCATAACTCGCCATGTCCACAAAATAAATAAATAAATTCTGCAAGGGGTGTGAGGAAAAGTATGTGAGACAGTAAGGAATTTTTTATGTGGCAGGCAAGGAGGGGCTGGTTTTATCTTTGCTTCTCAGGCTATCATCCTGCACAGCGTCCTGCATCATGAGGGCTGCACGTCCCCAGGAACACAGCTGGATGTCCCAGCACAGCTGGATACGAGCTACAGGAGATCCAGCAAGGAGAACTGCCTGCTCCAAGGAAGGAGAATCTAGGACAATCTATGGAAAGCACACCTTTTCCTGGGAGTGTAACCACCACACAAGGCCACTGTGCCAATTTGTTCTAGGCACAGGAACCCTCTGGGCCCGGCTCTGCAGCTGCTCCACTCACAGCATTTCCACTGAGGCAAAAGTGAGCTCTGCCACTGAACCTGCAAGCTCATTTCTGCTTATGCAAATGGGGCTGAGCTGTAAAAGGCAAGCATTTCCAGGGAGCTTGCTTCCTCAGATCTGTGTCTAGTCCCTTCTCGTAGAGCAGGACCACTGTCAGGCTGCACCTGCCAAGGAATTAAACCTCACCACTGTGAAAAACCACACAGCTACTATCACTGTCAACCATACTTTAAAACCACAGAAACTGGACACAGAGAATGAAGTTCGTGTGGCAATCTGTGAAAAAACACCACACAGAAAAAAAACTCAGAAGAAATTCTGTTTTCTGTGTCTACTCTGTGCTTTTCGCCATGGGACTGATCTTTTCTGCCTGTATTCCTCCAGGGATGAAAGAACACCAGCCCTACAACTGGAACAATGATGCTGTAGCTGTAAACTTCTTACAACAAAGCCTTCAGCTCTTCCTTCCTGGCCCACAGCCTTCAGCAGGGCCAAAGTGAGCTGAGATGTGCTCACTCCAGCTGACTGCAAACCCAAGCACCTCGCTGCCATACCAGTACCAAAAAGCACGCTTGGCACCTTCTGATTTTGCAGTTAAAGCGGAAAAAAAAAAAAAAGCACTCAATAGAATGGCTCAGAAAGCGTTTGGTTCATTGATACCAGAAGTTGGAGAATCACAGACACCTTCAGTTGCAGCACGAACCACTGCCAGAAAGCAAGACAAAAAGAAAACCATCCGTGGTAGCTGTCCCTTAGCTGCAGGTTTCAGCGTACTCAGCTTGTATTCTCTTTACATTTCCAGCCACCAAAGCTCCCACACACTCCCTCCCACCTTCCTCTTCCCCAAACAGCACAAAGCTTCACATAGGCTAAATCACCGTGCCAAGAAAAACAGAACAATTCTTAACTAAGCTGCATTTATTTACTTATTTCAGAATTTCAAGTCCTCTTTTAACATTTGTTGTCCAGGCAAAACTACTTACCTGGACAAATGTAAATATTACTGGCAATTCTGAGAGAAGAAATAAGACCCAAACTCACCTCTTGTGTGTGAGCCCTGTATGCACCAAGCTGAAGTAAAACCACAATAAACACCAATTTACACAGACAAGTTTCGAGTCTGGGTGTAAAACTGCCTTTATTCTGTTTCACAAGGAAGCACCAGGACATTGTTAAAGTCAGGTCACATGAACCTTTCTCTGGAGGGCATACATTGGCCACTAAATTAATTGTAATGAAGCTGGGGAGTATTGTGTGATGGACTGTACCTGAGTTTTACTCCTGCAGCCCAGTCTGTGTGTGAGAGGATTTAATGCACAGGGCCACACTGCCCATCTTGCCAGCTTTGTATCCAGGGTAGGAGAGCTCTATTAAAAGACAGACACCAACACCAGTTCCCAGCTACTCCTGGGTAAGAAAGGGAAAATCTTCAGTATAATGAGATATAAAACTTCCTTACTTGCTGAAGCATTGAACTTTTCCAGCAAATGAACCTAGGGATTCCCAATATGTTCCTAAAATATTGGGCTAATACCAGAGGGCATTTTCCCTGTTATTTTTCATGTCCATGAACCTCTGCATGTCTGGATTCTGACCAAGTCTGGAAGCAGAAGTGCCAAGGAACATGTGAGAGGCTGTTCTCCTGACAATTCTGATTTGGCTGGTTGCTGGAAATGACAGAAATCCCCAGAGAAAACCAGCACTAACAACAGTTCATCTCCTGATATGCAGCACAAGATCCCTACTGCCTACCACAAATAAATCAGGAGGTGTTTCAAAAACGGGAGGAAAAATGGAATAACACTGAGAGAAGATATATTTAAAAAAATAAATAAATCCTCTACTCCCTATAAATACACATCAAAGTAGCAGCAGCAGTAGTCGTACTAGCAGTAATAATGATGATGTCAGGAAGGTCTGATTACCCTTCCTTACATCCATACTTTATTCCTACAAATTTTATAAAGCCTATCTGCAGATCTAAATCATCAATTTCCATTAATATTTCCAGAGGAAAAAAAAACCCTCGCTTTTTAAAGGGCTTTTTCAAAGTTTTCAGTCTACTGGGCATGCAATGATAATTGCTGCTCTGTTCTGCTTAATGATAGAGTCCCTTCCCTGCACAAAATAAGAAGCAGTTTCTTCCCCACTTTTTATTTCTTTACCCAACTCAGAGGCTCAAAGAATAATTACAAACAATGCCTGAAGAACGGCTCAGTTAATGTTAATTTATACAACAAACTAATTACTACCAAATGGTAAAAAATCACATGTGGAAGTTCCTGTCTCCCACGCACACAACTAAACCAGCAGCCATCTGTCTCAGCCTGGGAGCTCTCAGTGACAACCGAGGGAAGCAAGGCAAAGGATGGATCCAGACACACTAAGCTGCTTCCTCTGCCACAAAACCATGGGATTCAAACACCACTGTCTCTCTGTGGTGATCTCAGAAGTGGCATTTTTCTCCCCCTTCCATTTATAAAACAAACAACCAACCTGCATCAATAACTGCCTCGCTGTCTAAATTTTACCTCAACCCCAAGGATTTAGGATGAGGTCTAAAATATCTCCATCTATCAGCTGTAATTGTTCCTCCTAGCATTTTCTCTACAATAGACTTTATAACATCCTTAACTATCAGAAAGCATGTCTTTGAATCTGCTTACACTATGTAGACAACATGATGAGAAAATGTGCTTTTTTTGTTTCAACATTTTTTCTCAACCAAAGCAATTTTCTCCCAAACCTTGAGAAATCAAAGTCAGTACAATTGTTAAACACTTTCATGGGATGCTCATTAAAAACTGACAGGGACAAAAAAGCTGGGGACAAATCCTGAAGCATTTGTTCAGTTTAAAGTCTCATTGAATTCAGTGTGAGTGTTACTTTATTGAGGACTTCAATACCAGATCCTTTACATGAACGAGGACCTTGGCATTTTGACTGTTAATTATTCTCTGATTAGCTTGCATCTAGTGAAACAAACTAAACACAATATTATCCCCTAAGCTCTGTTCAAGAAATCTCAACTCCAATATTCTCTGCTCTCTGTGAGATCAGAACTCCAGCAGTCATCAAAGAAAGTGCTGTACATGAATAGGAGGAAAATAGCAGAGTTTAGATTCACAGTACAGATTTCAGAGGAGAAGTGTTTTTCCCGTAACATTAAAAACTTACAAATCTTTCTTTGTTTGACTATAAGGCAAAATTTTCATATTGCAGAATTATCTCTACGTATCCTGTTTGAACCAGGCCCCCCTCTCATGTTTCTGTGAATCCCACAGAAGTGCCAAAGTGCAGCCTTCATTTTATTAGAAGGAGACAAGCCAGTAAAAGGTAAAGACTGGAGATGTTTTAGTAAAGATGAAATGTCTATGAACTCGTGCTCCTGAGTATTTCTCTATTCAAAAAGAAAGAATATGTTTCAGATAGCCTGAAATAATCACAGAGGAGGAACGAGTGCCACAGCAATTTCAAACAAGGTCCCTGTAATCTCATATTCATGAAGTAACACAGTTATTATTTCTGCACGGCCAGAACAGCACCGACAGTTTAAATGAAGTAAACAAGAAAGAATCACAAGAGAATCTACATAACCAAACAATAATGCCTAATTATTCTTCATTCATAGTCCTTAACAGAATTATGATATACAAAAAAAATTTACAGGGAAATGATTCTCATGTACCGCCAAGAGCATAAAATTCTACAGAATAAAATACATCCAGGGAAGTGGAGGAGGAAGAAACTATTTTTCTGTCACTCAGCCCTGTTTTTCCTCATCTTTTTTTTTTTTTTTTTAATCATCAGGAGCTGCTTTCCATGAATGAAAACTTAGAATCCTTCACAAGAATTTCACTTTGTTTCACATTTCACAATGTTCTCACTTTTTCAAGGTGCATTTTATAGAAGTCAGCTACTATTTAAGGGGGAAGGTGGGGTAGGGGAGGTGGGAAGAGGGAGGGCATGGGAATTACAATCCCAGTTCAGCAAAGTCCAGTTCTTGGTATAACAAGTGAACTAAGCTTTCAACATGGATTTGGGGTGTGAAACAAACCACTGAGTGCTGCATCAGTGAGTGGGATAAGACAGAAAAAGGAATGGCCATTCACCACAGTGTGTGTTGCAGAAAAACCTGTACCTGCTTTTGGGGGATGCTCTGGACATCTCCCAGTCCTTGGACTGTGACTGACATCAGGTCTTTTCCCTCCTCTCTCACCCCAAGTAGCCTCAAGCAGCTCTCACAGCCAAAAGTCTGCCTCTAATTTTAGTTCCCACTCCTGGCACATGTTGTGTCCTAGATCACTGAAAGCCTTGAATTAATACATTAAGACCCAGTATTAAGCTACAGAACTGACAGCTTTATGGACTGCATTCAGCCTGGGAGGAAAGCTACCTGGCATTGCTTAAACAATCCCAGTGCCCTTTCCAAGTAGGAAATAGATTTTCCAAAAGGAAAAGGAAAAGAAAATCAAACACATTTCCACTATCATTTTGTCCACCCCAAGATTAATCAGATTGCAAAGGTGTATTCTAAGGGAGAAGGGAAGGTCTGAAGAATGTTGAAGCACAACTTCTAACCTCCTTATACTGAAAAGCTTGGAAAATTTGTCTCCCTGTTCCATTTTCCCCCAATGTTGCCTGATTATGCAAATACAGCAAGCATCTCCATTCTTCTCTTCTTGATGCTTTTTCACCTGCCTTTCTGTCTACAGGGACTTGTCTGCTAACACAGCTGAGGCAGGTGAGTTAAAAACAGGCATACTGCATCTTGTGTGCTCCTGAAAACACTCAGGGGTGTGGTGGTTGGTGACTGCAGCCTCATTTCTGGCCAACATTTACAATGTCCAGTATAAGCAGATCAATTGTTAGCACCAACTTGTGAGAAACCAAGGATGAAATGGAACTGGCAGCTGAACTCTCTCCAGCATTTTAACAGCAGTTTGCTCCATGCTATATTTATGGCACAAGACCAGAACAAAAGCAACAACCAACAAAACGAGTTTACCCAGAACTATTAGGAAAATTTTGCAGTCTGGCAATGTAAGAAAGCACCTCTCATTATTCTGTTTTTGTGAGCCCCATTACTTTAAAATATTGGGTCATGCATACTGTGTAGCACCTACTGGGTACTGTGTTCTCCCATCCAGTAACATAACAATAAAATAACAATAATAAAAAGCCCCGTTATTGTCTCAAAAAGATGGCACCTTTCTTCAGCAGAAGGAACAAGGTCCTAAACTGGTATGCTACATATATTATTAATCTAATAATTTTATGCTTAGTTACAGAATGACTACCAATGAAAACTCCCTAATTCATCTGAACTCAGACAGGACTGAGAGACAGTAAGAGAAGAATGCATTTTGCTTGGGTATGCATCCCATACATCCCATACCCAAAAGCTTCACAGGAGCCGTGACTCAATTAGATGACACAGCAAGAGGAAATGCATAAAAAAAAATACTTAAAATAAAATAATCTTCAGTGAAATGTCTCCATATTTAGTTAAACACCATTGCTGATTAAAGCTGTACATGAGATCAGTGTGGAATCCACAATTTTTGCAGCTGACAATCATTAGCAAGAGCCTGCTGTCCTCTAGTTTCATCTTCATATATTAATTTCATATACATGGAAATATAACTATTTGGAAATACATGGCTTTATTTAGGTCTTGTATATAGATATCTCAGCAAAAAAGCACTAACATGCTTTACACTTTGCAGCAAGCCAGCAAACCTACACAAGCAAATGAATACACAGTAATCACTACAGTTGAAACCATTTTTCTGGTTAGTTGTTGACTTTTTTGCTTTTTCTTTTTTTTTCCCCCCCTGACGCCTGACTCTGTGCGAGATAAGACGCTCAGTTATTGAAATGGGTTATGTGTTGTGGGCAAAACAGAAAAGAGAAAGAAGTTTAGCATAAAGACATCAGGGTGCATAAAAAAACCAAGAGGCTTTCTTCTTCCATGTGATCTTTGTCTTAGAGTATTTACCTTAAGATTGTGTGGGCTAATCTACAGTACAAGACTAATGCAACATTCCAAACTGTACTGCAAAAACAGGACACCAGGATAACCACTTCCAAGTCAGGAGAGACACTTTCCTTTCTGATAAAGCACTTGGACACCGTTTCTAACTTTGAGGCTTTTGTATCTTCGGCTGTTATCATTCTTGTTCATTGGCAGTGCAATACTATAACTATTTGGGTTGGTTTTTTTTTTTTTTTTTTGAGATGGAAATCATCTTTTCCTTTGGGCATAGGGGCTGGCCTTTACAACTGCAATTCCTACATATTTAGGAAAAAAAATATAATTAGTAGCCAAGTAGCATGTCCCATACACAACCAACAGTCCCTGCTGGACTTCACATCCACAGACCTCATGTCCCATGTGTCTATTATTTATTTGCAGACTCAGTAATTTAATAAATCACAGCTAAAAGGCTCAGATGAACAATGGAGGTTCCTTGCACACTGCAGTGTATGAAATTGCTTTTTCTCCCTGACAGGAAGAATCTGGCTCTCTGTGTCACACACCTGTGCTAAGCCAGTACCTTCTGCACCCCAAAAGGCAAGTCTGAGGGCTACTGCATCCTGCACTGCTGCACTTAGATACAAGGACCTTACCAGCTAGGAAATAAAATTTTCCACCAATTAGTGACCCCACAGACCTTGCTGTCGTTGTTGTTACCTTTCTGTTCTTTTAATCCTGCTCCTTCTAGGAACAGGCCTAATCCCTGTCTGTAGAGGGACAGAAAAACAAGTCTTTACCAATCCTGTAGTGGGTCAAATGTTGCCTTCTTAAAGCTCTTGCATGTTCAGTGGGAGGGATGAACTTGCATCTGAGAGCAGAATTTGGCCCACATCACCCTGAAGTGTCCATTAACTCTCCCACACTCAGAAATAAATTGAGATTCTCCTCAAGCACAACGAGCCTAAAAGATAAACCACGCTGCTCACAACAGGGAGACAAGGAATTAAACTTCAGGCAGATGGCTTTCTCTTCCTCCCTGCAAGCTGCCCCAGTGAGAAGAGGGCAGGATGCTCACTCAGTCCCAGGATGTGCCCTGCACAGGGCTCCTCCAGAGCACAAGCCAGCAGGACCCACCAAAGGTGCACACTTCCATCACATGAAACCCCCGGAGTGGGGACCTGCAGGGCACAGCTCATCCCCTCTGCTCACTTTGGCAGCAATCCTTGCTCCCCCCAGCCCCCAACCCCAGCATTCCCTTGCAAAACCTCGAAGCCACCACTCCTATTCACACCTTTTACCCGTGCCACAACCCCGTGTTGCCACCTGTCAGTCTCAGCCCCATTTGTCTCCAGGAGGGTCAATCAGGAGGAGGAGGAAGGAAGAACGTGGGAGGACCTCTGCATTGATTAGAAATGTTTGGGGTGGGAAGGAGAGAGGGGGGGAAAGGAGGGAGAGAGAGATGGAGATAGATTAGAGGGTAACAAAACTGGAGAGGAAGATAAACAGAGCCAAAAAGAAAAATGTCCTTTGTTCATTTAAATGGCTCTCTGCTCCCAAGCCCTCTGCATGACTAATGCCACGCTGTGGTGTGTAAACCTCTTGGGCACATAACACAAACAAAGCATAACTCGGCCTGAACAAACAAAGGCCTAAGCAACAGTGATTGAATTCATCTTAAAACAACAAATCAATTCTTCCCTATTAATGCCCTAAATACCAGCGTAGGAGCACTGTCCTGTTGTAATAAACAGCCATGTGTTCAATTACCGTCTGTTTGCCCAACTACTGCTCTCTCCAGTAATTACACCATGCAATGCATTCTACATTGACATTATATTAATGTGCTGGGAGGAGAAATCTTAAGTACGAATTAAATCAAGGCTAAACATCTCAGAAAGCCTTATCAAGTCCCGCAAGTGCTAACAGGGCATTCCTCAGCAGAAAGAGGAGCCTGATTTTTCTCTTCATTCACTTTTCACTTTCATCTTCTGGCTAAATAAATAAATTAAAATGCAGGCTTGAAAGAGCGCCATTGCCCCAAAGACCAGCAAAGCAAATCTTTCCTAAGCTCCCTCAAGTCCACTTCACCTGCACAAGAAAGCTCCCCAGTCAGGAGTGTTACCTGAGTATCAGCTTACCTCACACCAGCCAAACAGCAGCAACAAAACCCCTTCAACAACAGACAGGTGACAACAAAATGGGGCAAGGAAAAACAAAAGCAGAGAACTTCATGGACTGAGACAAAAGCAGGAGAATAAAAGTTTTAAGAAAAGGTTTCCTACCCCTTTGCAGAACCGTCAAACAACTTCTATTGACTGCTGAATAGCACACAGCAAACAGACCAAACAAAAGATATGATGAAAGACATATTTACTCGTGCAGGGCTCCTTCCCCCCACCGCAACCTTTCTTTCCTTTTCACATACACCCACACTGCACCGTTTGCATTGTGTTGCTAAATAACCAATAGCAACCCAGAGGAAACACTGGAAGGGTTTCTATGATGCTGTCAAGCACCAGACAGATGCTTGGCAGTGTCAATATGTTCTTTACATTTGGGTTCTGCCAAGGTTTGAAATTAAAATAGGAATAATAATACTGGGAGAGGAAGAGAAAGATGGCAGTGAGTTAGTGCATGGATGTACAATAAACTTTTCAATCAATGGAGCATCGTCCTACCCGCTGGGTTTTACTTCAGCAATTTGAACTGTTACAGAAATAAATAAACAGAGCTTTTCTTTTTACCATGTACTGGGCTGCAAGAATTTTTTATAGAAAGCAAAGCAAAATTCTGGGGTACACCAACTGCAGATTTCTAGGTCCTCTAGAACAGACTCTGAGGTTTTGGCTGCAAAGACAGGACAGGCACGTATAATGTACGAATGTTCCAATATCTACCCCAAAATAAAATGCCCTAGGTGCTGCAAAACTTTGCTGACTTGAGGCTTCAGAAGGCACAGAAACTTGCACATTTGGAGGAAATCAAATTTTGAAAGCTTTTCTGACTACTATTACAGATTGCCCTCAAAACCACAGTGTGTAACATTCAGATATATTTAAGTGTCTGTAAAAGAACTGTTCATTTGTCCTTCTCAGGTCATTAGACACAAAAACACCCCCAAAACCTCACCAGGTTTTGCAACTCATTTTTGTTTGACTCGTTTGCATTTTTTCATTTCAGCTGCCAAACCAAGTCAGGGGAAAAGCTGTTTCCACCTGACCCAAAGTGTTTTATTTAATCCTAATTGAAATGTTTTCATTTCTCTTTCAGATTAATCATCTTAAACATTTAAAAACAAAAAATATCATTTCCAAAGAAACATTTTGTCTAAAAATGTTGACTGTTCCAAATTTTCTACTATTTTTTGGCTAAAATTAACTTGTTGAATTGCTAAATGCTATCAGTCCTTAATTACTGTGTAACAGGTTTTAGGGTGCTTAGGGCAGAGAGTTCGCCCCAACTCTCCTTTATTTGGTTTTTGAGCACTTTTTGAATTCATACTTTATAGAAATCATACACATATAGCACGCTTTCTCCTGAGGCGATGCAGAAAGCACAACACAACTAAACTGCATGAGGAGGAAAGATGCTGAAAGGAATTCCACCTTCCCAGTACAGCTTATGTACAATTCAGGAGATGTACACAGATGTGCAAAGCTGGCAACCCTCAAGCCACCTTAAAAATATCAATGTTAAACAGACATGTATCTAATAAAACTAAGGAACAGCTCCAAACTTAGGAGTGTTTTTACAAGGCTACTTCATTAGCTAAACAAGCAAGTGGGAGTTGCTGCAAATGTTGCTCCTTGCCGTGCTAGAGGCTTTCCCTTGCTTCTGGTAAACAGAAGACACAAGACAGCCTTGTGAATAGCTCATGGCACACACTGACATCTGAAGCTAATCAGACAGGATGACAGGTCATCTTAATCAACTCCAAAAGCCAATCCACATGCTCGTCCCAGCTCCTCACCTCCCCTTCCCACATCCTCCCTCGCTCATGTGGCTGAATTTCCCCCTTCCCCCTGCACTCACTCCCCACAAATGCTGTTAAGAAAGAAAGCAGGGAGCCCTTCAGGTCTCAGCATCCCGGGCGCAGGTGCTGAGGAAAACTTTGAAGTGAGCTCTCCACTAACTCTAGGGCCGGCCGTGCCTCCTCCGTAAGCAGCTCTTATTAAAAAAAAGACCAAGCATCCACTAGAACAAAACCAAGCAGGCCTATTTAATTAGGGCAAATACTTGATACCCACTTCTTCATGTTAAACCACACAGTCACACAAGCCTGGGAGGTCTGATTAATTTTAAAATGCACGGTCGTGACAAGTGCCTCAGGGGTAAGAGAAAGGGGGAAAAAAATCCCACAAATCCTGCTAGCTCGACAAATAGGTTCCAGCTAAATGCTGTGCATGTTGCCCAGATTAAGATGTTACTATTCAGCAAGGGCTTGAACCTTTAATACGAGGGACAAGAGGCTCGAGGAACAGGTGGCTTGCTCTTCACTCCTGAATAAATGACATCCCCGAGAGCGGCGGCACACGAGCACGCAGAAGGAGCTGGCACACTCCCCCAGTACATCTGGGTATTGCAGTCTGGGGCAGAGGTTCCTCCAGCACTCATCCAAGGACTGAAACCAAGGTCAGAAAGCTAATGGCTTTTCCAGGGGAGGGGGAAATGAAAATAAAATAATAATAATTAAAAAAAAAAGAGGAAGCGCACACAAAAAACAAAGGCTAACTGCAAACTGATCTAGGTGGAATACAATAGGGGAAATGCACAGCAAAGTGATGTGGCATCAAAAGTGAGAGCAAATTTTGAAAATCCCTACTGAAATGAATCACAGCTGGTGAGGAGTCTGGCTACCCAGGGGATAAAGGGAGGACAGGAGCCCAAATAATTATTTTTGCCTTGCCGAATCACTTATATGTTGTGCTGTTAAAGATGGGAAGTGAAGAGAGAAAGCATTCTGCTTTGGCTCCTGCTTGTTCAATATTATGGAGTGAACATAACCTAGAAAGAAGTTTTAATTGTAGGGATTCATCAGAGAAGACTTTCATTCTGAACCAGGGAGGGGGGGAGAGCGACTGCATCTTCTCTCCAAAAGGACCCGTTTCCTGCATCTCACTTGACCATAATGCTTTCTTCTATGTTTAAGATGCTGTATCAGCACCTCAGATGCCTTTATCAAAAGGAAGAAGAAAAATCCAAAAGCTAAAAACCTTTGAGGATGTAAGAAGAGAGAGTTGGAAGGGAATCTAAGCAAATTTTGAAAACATCCATTGAAATAAACCGTGACTATCAGGCTAAACTGTTGGGAAGGAAAACACTTAAAAACTGAAGGCAACAAATGAATAAACTTCACTTTGAGCAAGTCAGAGCTGGCAAAGCTTCAAACTAGGCTACCTCTGTTCTAGAGTTAAAGCACTTGTTAATAAAAATTTAAGCTACAGTATTTAACAGGGCCTCCTCTTCAGATAGGCCTATTTCACAAATAAACTTTCAAATGTTTTAATTATTTTTTATTTGTATCAGCAGTATGTGAAGGCACATTTCCATATGGCAGGGCCTTTGAAAGAAGCGCATGGACGTTTGGTGCTAGCCTGCTCCTCAAGAAAAGACACATTTTCTGGTGACAGGCTGCAGGGAGGAACATGGAACCACGAGGCACCTGAAGCATCCTTCCACAGCAGCAGGAGTGTGAGAGCAAAACTTGAAAGTACACAACTGCAAAGTACCCTTGCTTGTCCTTCAGTGGAAAAGCATTACAAAGCCTCTTCAACACACACTCTGCCAAAGGGGCAGTGAGGAACCAAAGAAAAGCATTTTAAACCTCAACCAATTACAGTATCCTTAGGCCTTTCCTGAATCTGTGCACTTTATTTCTTCCCATCTCATCAGATGTGATTTGAAAACAAAAGTCTGCATTTCAAAGGCCGCCCTTCTTGTGCCCAGAAACGGCCTGCTTTGGAATCTACGGCTTAAAAAGAGGGAGACGTCTTGATTTTTTTACAAGATTTGCCGATTAAAAGTTTGATAATGTTAGGAGATACTTCAGCTAGAGAGTCTGAATTCAGTATGGCTCACTTTTATGGATTACAGAACTGCTTAAACAACAGCCATTTAAATTACCACATTAACAGGTGTTGTGGTTTACAATGTAAACTTAAACATCAAACACAAATAGCCTTTGGGGGATGTTCAGAAGACAAAAATCATGCCCAAGAGGCTCTTCTCATCCCTTTTTTCACAAGTGATTACTTATAGTACTGCTGCCTACTATAGCACATGAAGCTCTAGTACTCACATGGCCTGTCAAAGCTCTGCAAACAGACATACTCTCTTCTTACTAAACAGCTGAGATTAATTCCTCCCCCTCTGAACACCTAAGGACTATAAGATCAAAATTTTGGAGCAGGAAAAATATGAAACACAACAAATGAATAATTTGTGTGTGTGTCCATATATATTTATGTCTAAATACATACAATACATTATACATGTGTGTGTGCATGTATGCATGTATATCTGTGTACTTGTCTTTACGGAAAATTCTAAGTATTCTCTTAAACAGCCCAACTGAATTGGGTTTCAGAGGTCCTTACCAAGGAAGAAAGAGCCATGCAGATGAATGACTGTACCCACACAAGCTCGTGTGCTCAGTCTCTGTCATCAGGTAGATGTTCATCTGATCCTTCTTTGTACAGAATTCCTACAGATTCCCTACAACAACACGGATCTGGCCTCAGAAGACTCACTACGAAGGTTTTAAAGATGGACAGATACATAACCTGTTAAAACTGCCAGAATACAAAAAGAAGATTGATTCTTAATGAAAAGTTAGGAGATGTAAAGAGCCAAAGAATACTCCAGCTTATTCTAAAAATAAGAAGGAATTTACTTGTTCGCCTCTTTCTTTTCCGGAAGCCAAGCCATACGTTTAGGGGAAAGGCTACAGAGATTTCAGAGATTTTTATTTTCCACAAGCACAGGCCATAAATTAAAATACAGCAATCCAATCACATTAATAGTGCAAGGAAAAGCTAAGTGGTTGCTTTGGTCTTTTCTTTCACAAACTTGTGTCAAGCTCAGTCACTTCAAAGAGATTTCCATTTCATTTCTACAAATGAGGAGAAGAGACAGACAGAGAGTCTCTGCCATCCTCTGATGCCTGAAGAAAACAGAAGAAAAACATGCCTGTATCTCATTCTCCTAATGATTTTAGCTGCAAAAGGAATCCCATGGTCGGCAGACGACCCTCAGGGCAAGAACTTGAGGTCTGTCACAGTGTGTAAGGCTTCTCCAAACCCACTCCATTATCTTCATTATTGTATACCAGGAATAAAAGGGGACTGACTCCTCTTCTGAAGCTCAAGTTAGAAAGGACAGAATGTTTCATGTAAAATAACATTGTGTGACTTCAGTAATAGGTTTATGCCTTTGGGGGCCTAATACTAAAGCTGCATGTAAGGATTTTCCACAGAATTTGAGAGAAGAAAAATGATCACTGTATTAGTAATGAGTAAAATTCCCCAAGTTTTACATTCACTGAAACACTTATGTCTCTGTGTCAGCATGACTCATTGTCAATCACATACTTTCATCCAGCAGCAGGAAAATGGCAAAATTAGAGGGAAAAGAAAAAGAGCAAGGAGCTTTAGAGCTAAGTATAAACCCCTATAAACCCCCACCCAGTCCCTCCAACCCATATCCAAGGAGGAAAAGGAAGTGCAGAGCTTTTGGAAAAGCAGGCAGCATGTGTTCCTACAGGGCACATTAACCAAGGGTATAGATACAACAAATCTACATGTAAAACCATTTATATGAAGGGTAATGCTTCCCTTATCAGCTCATGTGTGAGTTCAGGGATGTGTTTACATATGTACACATGTGCATTGCTGCACTCTGAGCAGTATGCTCAAAATGCAAAACATCTTGTCCTTTCCTGACAAAATTTACTAATTTTTGCTTTTATTTTCTAACAAACATAATTAAAGAAAACAGTTTCCCTTGTATCAATAAAGTTTCTTAGAAAGAGTCAAACCTGTTACCAATATTTTGGAATATCTCACTTGTCCTTAAAGCCCGTTTCAGAAAAAAGAAGCCTTTTCCCTGACTGATATGGGGTTTGAATTGAGACCTAAAGTTGCCTGTGCAGCCCTTCCCTTTTTTCTGATTTTGAAGAAACAGGCCATTTGAGAGAATGCTGGAAAAGCACGTTTCCCACCGCAATTCAGAAGACTATTTCAAACAATAAAAAGAGAGCAAACACAGCCCATTGTACAAGTTAAATAATATATAAACTTTTGAGTACACAGAGAAAAGGGAATCTGGCTCATATCTGGTCTTTGAAAGATTCACAGGAAATTGATTTAATTAAACCTCAACTACTGGTGCAAATGTTTCCCTTTCTTCCCAAAGGGAAATAAAGTATTATATTATTCTTGTTGACATAAAGCAGCATAAAGCTTAACCAAGATTCTTGATCTTCATCCCACAAAGCTTTACAAACTAGCAAGACTAAAAATCATTACTGAAATATGCATTTATCACAAATTGCTGCATTTTTACCTACATGTACTATCAAAGATTCCCACTTGTAACACCTCATTCACAGGGAAATTCATTAATATGCTAATTACCTGACTAGCAACCAGTGATGACTGACAATTTTACTTTAGCACTACATGAAGAAGACATGACAATAATTTTCTGCTGGAGTTCAAGCAGAGAAGACACTGTGTTGCATCAGTATATAACTAATTTAGGGGAAAAGGACTCATATTTGTAGAGGACCCCTAAGAACAGTCTGGCCATCTGCACCCAGAAATATATATTTTTTAATTAGCCACTCTAAAAACAACCATGTCGGCTGAAGGGAAGGGGGAGGGAGGCTTGTCAAAATGATGTATTTGTCCCTCACCACCTTTCAATGCTCTTATGCAAGTCTAATTTTCTTCCTAGCCAGCTCACCTCTCTGGCCTCCTTTTGTTTCATGTCCCATTTCCCATTCTCTTCTAACTTCTGAACTTTTGTTAGTTCGCTTTTAAGGAGAAAGGGAAAAAAAGCTCAACTCTTTCCTATTCATTTTTTCCTGGATGGGGAGTAAGCAGAGACATGAATATGGCACCCTCATAATGATTTAACTAGGGCTTAATGAAATTTTCATCACAACCTGCTGTTCAATTTAATGGCCTTTGAAAGACAATAGAACAATGGCTAGAGGGAAGAAAAGATTTTTTGTTGCGCGCATTTGCAAAGCCCAACATTCAGTTGCTCCCCCTCCTCTCTCTCCCAATCTCTTCACAAAGCTGTAGATCTTTTGTTTGTACTGTATATTTTCATTTTAGTAGAGCTGAGATAATGCACAAGCTCTGTAACCATTCTCATGTCTATCTGTGGCCTTTCCTTAATGGAGTCAGTGCAGCTTGTACAACCTCACACTCAGCAGAGTATTTATACACTGCCCAGAACTCCTTGTTCTTTCCTCTCCCAGATAAAAGCCTGGTCTCCCTTCCCACCCATTCCCCCTGCAATCTCCTTCATCCAAAGGCACGAGGTATGTTATGGCACTGACCATTACATCAATCTCAATGCAAAAGAAATGTTCTAAGTAATATTAAAAAAATGCTTAGACAAAGAATTTGTCTCCCAGCAGACCCTTACTGCATGCTCCAGTCAAGAAAAGCCTAATTTACAATCCTGTCATGCTCCTGTATGTGCCAGCATGTTTGTACCCATACTTTCATTCCAGTATGCAGGTTTGTCCTTAAATTTTCTTGTAGGGGCCGTCGCTTCATGCCTTAGCACTGAGGTGGGCCCTGAGAGCCCTGCTTTTAAATATTTGGAATAGATTTCCATGACAGGATAGGTGAGTGTAAGTGAAAATAGAGTCTCATTACTGTGCACTAGGCTCAGTATGTTCACACAACTGGCTGGAAGTGCCCCGAGAAGGCAGCTGTGAATATGCATGCAGATACCTATGGAGAGCATAATGAGAACTTCATCTCCTAGTCAGAACTTCGACTCTGCCCCAAACAGGCAAAAATTAAAAACCCTAATCTTTGGTCTCAGCCCAGAGAGCACAAGTCCTATTATCACCAGCTGGAGAGAGGGTCCCAAGAAGACACCTGTTCTCCAGAAATGACACCTACGAGCCAAAGCTGGAACTTGGTGGCCACACGTGATGCAGGGAACACCTGCATTGCCTCTGTCTGTACAGCACCTGCACTACAGATAAACAGACCACGATGGGTCCCACACAAAAGCTTTCATGAATTCCTGGTTTAACTTCTTACCTTTCCAATAATGACGAGCACACTAAATCATTCCACAAAAACACTGACACTGATGATAATACTTCTTTTAGTTCTACAAATGGGGAGAGGGGAGTAGTGGTGTGAAAGCCCCCAGGTGACTGAAACTAGCTTACTGCAGGCATATTGAGGAGGTTGCCACTGCAACAAAAAGACCACTACACTCTCTTTTTTGGGAAAAGCTAAAAACGTTAGCTATGACGGGACACCGATAAAATTTCCCTCTAATGTAGGGAAGAACTGTAAGATCTTTAATTCTGCTGGCAAGGAAAAGCAAACAGGGCAGAGAACGGCACGATTAAAAAGTATATGCATCCAAAGGATCTGGAGAACAGAAAAGAACACAGAATATTTTGGCCAGCTTCCCAGGCCTTACCTTCTGGCTCGTTTTTGATGAGCTCTTCCATTTTCCTTTGCTTCAGGGTGTCCACGACATCCGCGAGGCTCCCCTTGCGCCGCTCCGGCGTTCCCAGGGCCGTGCTGGACAAGGACTCTCCACCCTGGCGCCCACCTTCTTCTGCCTTCAAGGGTGAGGTAGATGAGTTGTGAGGGGCAAACGAAGACATCACTTTATTGCCATCAACTTCCTGAAAGGGGAGAAAAACAAGATGAAACGTTCCTTTCTTTTCTTGAAGAAGTGTGTGGGGGGGGAAATCGACGGAACGAAAGGAAGAATAATCCTTTGTTCTTTGAGTTCATTGCTATTTGTTCTTCTGTTGAAACCTTTAAAAAAGGCATGCAATGCTTCAAAAACACCCAGAACAAAGCCTATCCATAAAGCATAAACCAAGATTACAGGCTGGAGTGAACAAAGATCAGCTTGCAAGAGAGGAAACATAAAATACAGTTTTTCCCTAATTGAGAAGAAGTGTTGTTCTCGTAGGTTTCCTAATAACAATGGTATTGATTACCTGTAATTGTTTGTTCTTTTACAGCTCTCTTTCTAAAAAACCTTCAATTTTTACAAGGACCATTAATTTCCTGACTTTATAGAGTACTTAATGCCTTGATTGGCTAGTTGTTTTAAGAAATAAAATGGCAACTAAACATTAAATGCCCTTCACCATATGATATATTTTTACTCACAGTTCAAGCAGTTCTCCCATCTATAAAGGATGAAGCAATTGCTTTCTGTTTTCTAATTCTCTTATGTCTTAAACCTTCATTTCTTGCAGAAACAGTGTTTTTCACAAAGGTGGTCCTAATGACTTTCCCTGGCAGCACAGTGGCAAAACTCTGTGACTTCCTGGAACATGCACACAACCCTCCTCACGTGAGAGTCCACAGAGGTCTACTCATTAATTTTAATGGAAAGCAAAACTGGTTCCAGCATCTTCAAACTTGCCTTCATTAAGGGAAGAGCCTTCTCCTCCACATCTCCTCCAACACAAAGCAACGTTCTCCGCACATATTCCTTCTCCTTTCCTGTCTGTTATACTCCACCCTTCTGCACACATCTCCCAAACCCGTTTTCTCCTCTGCTAATATATGCCATCTGCACCTGAAAAACTTAGGTCAACATCTCCAAACAAAGATTGCAGCAGAGTAATACACTGCATAAAATATAATGCTGTAAACATGTATAGTTTTTATTTTGATGTGATTTTCCAAGGTTTTTTTTTCCCACTATCCTATTATCTTATATTTTTGTACTCTAGCTGTTTAATGAATATTGTTTCTTAAAAAAGCCACTGGATCATCTTGTGATATGAGTTACAGACTTGGTTGAAAAAGTCTTAATAATTTTTAAATTGTTTTCATTTTTTCATTTCAGAGGGTACGAAGGTGTTACATATATCTATAAACATGCACACACACTTTTTAATTATTTTTGTTATAATTTTATATTCTTTTGAGTAATTTTGATGTCTCTGCTCTAATAAATCAGTATTTCAGAAAAAAACATACTTTTATAAAAAGAACATAAGTTGCTACAAATTATTTTAATAAAATTTGAGTAAAGCTACATTGAAAACATGCAATAAAGAAAATATATTTGTTTTCACAGGCTACTTTGTTGTGGCAAAAAGATTACCTATGGTTAAGAAAACTTTTAATGCAAACAGTTTTGAGCAGCTTGGATGTGTTATACTAGTGAATAAATTCCCTGACAGAATCGGATTTAACTGAGATTACAATCTGGGCCATCATATGCCCCAAAAACCAAACCCAGTGATGTTAATGAGAGACTTTCTACTGACGTCAATGAGCTTTTGACCAAGCCCTAAAATTTTTCCAACTCCAATCAACAGAAATGCTCCTTTTTTTTTTTTCTTGCAACTCCCTCCATTTTTGTTCTGCACTTGGAAAATTCCTAGTTGCTAACACTGGACTTCAAAACTTAGTTGAAGCCAAATGCAATTTTTTTCCCATACAGACTTGAGTAAACTGAGTTTTTAACACCAATCTAAACAAGCAAAATGGTTAACTTCAGCATCATTTCAGATTTTATCTAAAATTCAAAACCATTATCACCAAGTGGCAATTTTTTTCCCCTACACATAAGGCTAAAAGAGGAAATATCTTGAAAGCTGCTTTCTTATTCACACTTTGAGACAGATAAGCCAAATATCATCATCTTTAGTTACAGTTCTTAAATCTACCTATACCATCAGTCATGTATAGGAACAGCATGTTTCTTCATTTTACCAGGAACTAGTTTCTTGTTTTAATCCAAAGCAGGTCCCAAAGACTTTCAGTCCTGTTTCTGTGTGTCCCATTTTGGTCACAAAGCACTGGTAAAAGCTGCCTAAACCTCAGGTATCGCTGCTGCTGTTTCCATGCACGTTTGTGGTACGTGCAAGTGGGGTTTCTTATGTACAAATATATTTGAGTATAAAACCAGTTTGTTACAAGAGAAGAAGCACAAGAACACAAGGATTGAATGATTATGTTAAGTAACATCAGATAGTTTTCAAAATCACAAATTGCTTGGCTTTCAAATGAAACTCACTGAAGTATTTTTAAAACTCTGGCTTGCTTTCTGGGGAAAAGGAATTCTGAGGGGGACAATGCAGTAGTCTGAACAAAGCATCATGAAGAGACTCTGAATACTCAATTCCTAGTTCTTTCAAATGCACTGTGAAACCATGGAAAATATCACTTTTTCTTTCCCTGCATTTCAGTTTCCCACATATAAAACAGGCTTAAATAAGCTCTTATATTACAAAGGTCTTGGAAAGATAAATTCATTAATAACAGAGATACCCTCTTCCTACAATGTTGGCTAAAAGCATTTATAAATACCACAGTAAGAAAGACTTAATAGTTGGGTAAGAAAGGAAAGGGAAGTGTTCTACACAGATTTTTTTTTTTTAAAGGTAAATTATATACTAAAATATACAATCAAGGAACCATCCTCCCCCAAAAAAGTTTCTTTAGACAACTTGGTTAGGTGTGCATGTGTGCAGTGTTTGCATATCACATACATGGCTATTTATACACTCGTGGGATTTAAGACTCAATCAAAACACATATACAGTAGGGGAACAGCTGCAATCACATCTCAGTGGGCTAAATTACAGCACACCAGTGAATTATTCATTCACAAAGATCTGCAGCAATCACACATCCATTGCGTGATTTGCAATCCAAGAGGAACCCTCTCCTTTCTGTGCTGGTGGATGAGAGCACACCCCAGCTTCTGCTGCTGAGGACACTTCAGCATGAATCCTCCAGCAAACCAGCTCCAGAATCTGCTTTCCCACAAGCCCAGGATCCTTGCATTCTGTCATTCACAACAACAACGAAACGTGCAACCGTTATCTTGGCTCTCACTTCATGCCCCTCTCTTTTATTTTGTTCTTTCTCATGCCATTACTTGGAGACGTGAAAAAGCTCTCAATGGGTCTGGATTTTTCCTTCTAGGTAAAAAGAAAGGATACTTCCACCACACAAAACCTGCTCGTGTCAATGGCTGCACAAAGCCAAAAAACATCAAGTCAAGAAAATTGTCTGATATTGCATACAGAAGTTTAGCTATCTCCCCGAAAACACTCAGAGAAATCCTTAACGGCAAGAAAGATATGTCAGCAACAGTTTAAAATTAATCCCCTGAGAAGAAGTTCCCTCCCAACAAGTGATATTTAGTAGGTTCTCTTTTTTAAAAGGACAAATCAACATGACTTTCTTCAGTTTAACTGAGAGAAAATCAACAACACTGTAAAATGGCATTAAGAAACATCACTATCTACTACTGACATTTTACAATTAAGCCCATCCAGCCACACACAAGACTCATCTCTCAGCCACCAAAGCAGTGGACAAGCACTTTTCCTGGAGAACAGTCTCTCCCAGCTGCGTAACCATTTCACCTGTCCAGGTTTGATTACATTCCAGCCTCTGGCACTGCTAATCCTGGTAACAGTTTTATGCAGGCAGCAGCTGCTTGGTGGACCTATTGTTCATCTGCACTGCCAACTGCTCTGCTGATGTGTGCTGGCCCAACACCTCCTCCACCTCGGAGCTGGGATGTACTCACCAAACACCTGCTGCTGCTGCTCCTTGATTTCCCACTTCGGAAGGCAGACAAGGACCCACACAGATCTTGCTGAAGCAAACACTCCAGCCCCTGCTTTCCCCCACAAGCAGCAGCAACAAAAAAGGGACCTGCCCACGTTTCGTGTCTTCTGCTTCTGTTCCAAGCCAGAATCCACAGAAGACTTGCTCATTTACAAGAAAGTTGCCTCGATATTGCCAAACAGCTTTCCACGTATGGAGGAAAACACCTCTTCCAAGGTTTAATGATAAAACAGGCTTCTGCCCTTTCAGGATGAGGTCAATAATCTTCCTTTGTTAATCTTGGGCAAGCTTTACTTAATCTAGCACCCTTGTCACCTTTGTGATTGACAGGAAAAGTCATGTCACTGGACAATGGACTTGTCCTCACTGAGCAATATCTTTTTTAAAGATTACACAATGTTACCCTTGCTCTCATAAAAAGTGCAAACACTGTGTTGTTAAAAGAAACTCTTCATTCCAGCTGTATCTTTCAAATCGTCTCCCTCTGTTTCCAGGGTCCAAGGGAGGCCAGTTTCAGTTCTACAGAGGAACATTTAAAGGCTTAATGAAAAGAAACAGGTTGTACTCGGTGAGATTTCCAAAATATCTCTTGGTGCTCTAAATAGATATCATCTTCTCCTTCCTCATCTAGAAATGCACATTATTCCTGTCTGCAATTAAACTCAGACACTCTGCTTCTGTGACATTAAAATTTTGTCCCAAACCAACCAAGAATCGAAGCAGGAGAAAACTGAGAACTAAGTCTGAAACTGTTAATTACCACCATATGGTATGCATAAAGTCTGCATCTGCAGGGGGAAAAAAAAAACTATACCATGAGAATCAAGCTGCTGGTTTTGCAGCCAAAAACACCTGGAATAAAATACTTGTGTCTTTAAAACAAGCACAGATATTGTCTGATTTTAAGAAGCCTGTGATCCTAAAAGCAACCAAAAGGCTTTTTTTTAAAGCTGGAATTTTGCCCATACTTCACTCTTTTAGAATGTGTAAAGAAGACCAAAGGCAGGTTTTTTTTCTCTGCTTTCTACATTAGACATGTAGGCCTATCTATTTTATAGTCTCCATAGTGACCAGGAAGCTGGTAACAGTATGACATAAGAGAGAATCGGAAAGCAGAATACTTCCCTCTTCTGAAGACAAATGATTCTCCAGCAATTTAGTACTCTTTCCTATTTTTTAAAATTTATTTTCCTCAATAATATTTTAGGAAATGAGTATCTATGTGTAAGATTCAACACCACAGCTACTTCAAGTGAAAATCTGGAGGCTGTAGAAATACTTCCATTGCCCACAGGAGGCCCACCAGCAATGATGAGAAAACTCAACTTGACATTTCCAGCATTCGTTAAGGTTTACAAGAAACAAAACAGACACACAATACTCACAAAGCAAGAATGATCTTTAATTTTTTCTTAACCTTCTATTTACAATCTTTGCCTTAATTAATGTAATTAACTTACTTCAGGAGAGTAAGTGCCTTTCAATGGGAATCATATTTTCAAATCACTTAAGTGACTTGGAAACCTGTCTCCTACATTGTGTGTCACAGGAGCTGCAGAGCAGGTATCACCACAAACCTGCCTGGTTTATGGGGGCCATCAACCTGGCACCTTCAGGAAGATGAAACCCATAAGTGGACACTGTGCTTTTCATATGTTAGAATTTCCTTCCATTTATCTGGGATTTAAATAGGTCTTTTGCCTGTGAGCCTCCTCCAGTAGTAAAGTTGCTCATCAGTGGTGGAGGGGAATGATCCCAAGGAGAAAGAAAAGGAAGCAGTGGAGGACACCATAAGCAAACATAGAGGGAACACGTATAGAAGGTCACAGAAGGGAAAAACAGGTGAAAGAAGATAAATACATTGTTAGGAAGTAAGAACTGACACATAACCCAAAGTGGGACCAAAGTGGTTAAGGCATCGTATAAAGATGTACATCCAAAGGTTATGGGTCTGCATTTAGATCCATGCAAACCAACCACTGTCCTTATACTGATTATTCCTTATCCTAGGACTGTGGTTTTAATGATGACAAGGAAATCAAACACAATAGAGAGTGAAGAAGTGAATGGATCACAAGAGTCAGCTGAAGAGGACACATGGCAGAGAAGTGAGACTTTTACCTGAATTAGGTAAACCAAACATAGTAAACAGAGAAGCACTTCTTTTTTTTTCCCCTTTTTACTGTGACCATGCTACTACCATCAAGAGAAATACATTCAAGTCAAATACTGATTTGGCTTTACTGACACAATGTATTTGGAACTCCATGATATCTTGGAGGTACTACCAATTATTAGACTTATCTAATCCTGATGACATTTTGTTCTCCCTCTAAAATGTTAAAAAATTTCACTTTGTAATGGAATTTTATTTATTTATAGCAATCATTACTAGCTCTTGTCCTTCAGTTTGTATTTATTTGACATCAAGTGCTGCATCTAATTAATGACCTCTTCTTGATGAAGCAGAAGATACACTAGCAGAGGTTTCAGTAGGAAGACTAACAGGCATTTCCAGCGTTTGATATCCATGAACCTGGCTGAAAATGGTTCAAAGCTCCAAAAGACAACCATCTGCCACAGGAACTCTACTACATCAGACACTCTCCTCTACCTTTTTCCTCCATATATAACTGAGATACTAATGAATATTTCCTGCAGCTTGAGGCATTTTATATAATTGATACAAAAAGCCTAGAGATTATTGGCTAAAAGCCTCACAGTGGTTGTGTTTTCATTTTTATTGATGCAATAAATACTCAGCCCTTATATTACTCCTACATTACTCCGTGGGGCACTACAGCCCAACCACCTGAAACCGGAAATTGGGAATTCTCTCATATATCAAGTGTCACCACACAATATCTGACAGGAACACTGAAAGGTACCTTGATTTTTTCCAAACACCACTATACTCAGACTGCTGCCACAACTGCACCAGCAAGAGAAAATTTCAAACATTTACAAGGTTTTGAGATGAGCTGCAAGAAACTGTTTGGTCGCATTCACACAAAAGGAGTAACTTAGAATCCATTTTGCACTGATTTCTAACTTTATCCTCTGAGATTTAGAGAGCACAGGAACAGATTTTTCAAGGATTTAAGTATCTACAGATAAAAGGAGGTGCCTAGTGGGATTTCTGAAAATGCACAATAATATACATATTCATTTAATTCTCACTGACTCCATTAGAAGTGTTTGAAAATAAAGAGCAGCACAGTGTGACAGGGTGACTCCCCGTGCCTCTTCACCAGACCATTATCAGACTATCTCTAGCACAGAGCACAATCTGATAACCGATGCTTTAAAACAAACATTTCTCCTCTGGCTGTTCTGCATTCCAGCCCATCCCCAAACATACAGCACAAGTTCAGTATTTCTTACTCCTTATCCCACTATTTCTACCTGATTTATTAAAAATCAAAGACTTATATGCAAACTGTGGATCTGTTTGTAGTAAAAATATATGAGAAAGTTTTGTGAGTGGAATTTTAGAACTTTTTTATATTGAATGCCAAGCATGGGCTTTTTAAATAGTTTTCTTCTGTGGTCTATATTTTGGTTTTATTTTTAGCCCACGTCTTTGTCCCATTTCTTGCAATGAAGTATTCCCCATATATAAAAGTGATTTGCAAATCCTTAGTATTAAATATAGTAAAATTGTAACAACGACTTTGTAAGGGGTAAATGTGGTTAGTGACATAGTTCCTGACACCCATACTCAGACCAGATCTCTCCTACTGCTTCTTTCTCTGGCCAAACTCATTTTAAGAAAATAACGCAATATAGGATTACATCTATTTGCTCTCAAAACACTTAACAAACAAAACTGGCATCCTGAGAACTCCTAATATGTCAGCTATAACCTGCAAAAACAAAGAACATGTTGTACTATAAGAGCCTTGTTATCTTTGTGCTAGTAATCTTCATGCTTAAAAATAATAAATAAAGCTCTGCAAAAGCACTTTTAAGACTTTTATGAGCTCTTCCCTGAGGGACTAAAGATCGCCCGTAAGACCTTGCTAAACAAAAAATAAGACTGCTTATCAAAACAGCTTGGTAGAGGCTTCAGCATACATTAAATCCTTCTAATAGTTTGGAAATCATGCAGTATAAAACGATTATCTTTGTAAAAATACAAGCTTACTAACCAGATACAACAACTCTGGCTTGTGAGTGTAATAAAACCTATGTTGAGTGTCAAAGCCAGTTTGATCACCAGCTTTGTTACTACGAAACACCCCCATTGTCTGTGCTAATTCCTTGGAAGAAGGGGAGAGGACTGTCTGAACAGAACCCGGGATAAAAGAGATGCCACAGGCCAGCAGTGGCTCCTGGGCTGCTCCCAGCTTTCACACTTCAACTCACTGCAGTTCTCAGATGCAAAGGGATGTCAGATTACTTCATCTGCTCCCTGGCAGCCTGCAAAAACTTGTACCGGGCAGATTGTTTCACTTCATTCCTTTGGTCGGGTGGCTGAGAAGGAAGCAAAGAAAAGCCACTCATGAAACAGTTCAAACTGCCTCCCCTGTGTTGAAGCTCCTGTGGAGGATATCTTGTCTGGAAAGAACAGCCCTCCAGGCTGGGGAACAAAAGAAAAAAGAACATCCTGCACCCACAGAGGCCTGTGCTCACGTTCACACCGAGGCAGGGTGACCCTGCAAACACCAGAAGCAGGTTTGGGACAGAAGGGCACACCTGGCGAGCCCACACTTCTGCTGGGCTCCCAGGTGTTCTGATTTGGCTAGCAAAACGTCCCAGAGAGACAGTGGGGCTTCCCATTCTCCCCGTGAATATTGCACGGATTTTCACTGCTCTGACACACTGCCTCCCCTTCTGTTCAAACCACAGCTCTCACACAGCTGCTTCTCCCAGGGCACTGGACTGCTCCTCATCCCTGCTGGAGCCTGCACCATCCATGTCTTTTTGGAACACTTAGCACACATTTACTTTGTTATTACCGACCATATTTAGGCTTTACTCTCTCAGTCTTCCCTCACAGGTCAGCTCCTACAGCTCTTTAATAATGTGTTAACTTGCATCTGAAATCCCTCCAGTTTGCTTCTTTCTCCAGCATGGCCAGAACTGAACACGTTATTTCCCACACAATCCTGGCAGAGTTATGAGAAGGACAATTACCTCGTTATGCCTCTTTTATTGTCTTGCTACAAGACAAGCTCATATCCAATTTGTTTTGACACACCTAAGCATTTTTCAACATTACTGCTTTCCAAGTGCCTTTCTCTCATTGATGATCCAGATTTCTATTGTATTTTGGATTACTTGCTCCAGCTGCATCAATTTGTAACCTTAATGCATTACTTTTTTTACAGCTACTTTACCTGGAACATTCAAATGAGATGCTTGAAAGACTGTATGAAGGAAGCACAACTCAATGCATGCATACTTCTGGAATGAAATCCATGCAACTTGCAGTAATCAATTACCTGGGAATCATTTGTTCTTTATACTTTTAAAGATCTTAGCCCACTCATGTATTGTAAGGAATCAGACACACATCCCACATGAAGGAGGGTCAGGAGGTTGATCAGAGCACACCCCTATGGAGACAGGCTGGGAGAGCTGGGGCTCTTTAGGGTGGAGAAGAGAAGGTTTTGTGGAAACCCCAAAGCTCCTGCAGTATCTGAAGGGCTCTTCATCAGGAACTGCAGTGGCAGGATAAAGACTAATGGCTTCAAACTGACAGAAGGGAAATTTAGGTTAGATACACAGAAGCAATCCTTGCCTGTGAGGGTGGTGAGGCCCTGGCACAGGTTATAATGAGAGGTTGTGGATGCCCAGCCTTGGAAGCATTCACTTCCAAGGCCAGGCTGGATGGGGCTTGGAGCAGGCTGGGATAGTGGAAGGTGTCTCTGCCCATGGCAAGGGCTTGGAATAAGGTCTTTAATGTCCCTTCTAACCCAAGACATACTATGATTCTGATGCCTTAAGTTTCAGCTTTCATATTTTTCAGATTCTGTGCTGCTGTAGTATGTAACTCTGAACTTCATATTAAGTGTTGGTAAGCTCTCTTCACAGAGTAGGGAGACAAAACAATTCCTTCTCTAGCTGGGGACCAAGCACAAATTATCCAAATCTCAGGCCCAAAATGTATAAACAATGGTGAATTGAAGAGAGAAAAACAAGAAGGATGGGACTTGATGGGCTAAAGCTGGAATTGGACAATGAACTGCAATGTGCAAATGGAGCAGAACTGATAAAAGTGCCAGAGCCCGTGCCCGGTGTCCATTTTGGGACCATTTTGGTTCATCTTGGGTGCAGCCCTGGCTGGGCTCTTGTGCTGCCCAAGGTGGATCCATGGAGGAAATCCTTTTAATAAATCCCTGCTTTATTCTGGAACTCTGTCCAGCCTCTGTTCTAGGGCAGCCTGCACAAGGCATCAATTCTGTGAAAGGTAGGTATGTGGCTAAACCCACTACACTTTTTAAATAATTGTGTTCTGCTTTATACACATTGTGTATTTCTCATGAGTCTTCTCAATTCACATCAGTTTATCTACTTTTACCATGTATTTGTTCTTTCTGCTTTTCAGAAGATTATAATGAGACTTACAAGATGATAACCATCAAAATAGTCTTTGCCTCCACAGAGATTAGAATCACACTACTTCCTTCTTCTGAAAGCAATCTTCTGGAAGTTTTCATTTTCACGAAGGACCAGAAAACATAACTTTATTAAAAGGAATAGCAACTTGAGAAATAGACTCACTGCCTCCACCAGAGTTTACTTCATCATAAGAATAGGAATTAAAAAAAAAAGAAACACCTTTGGTTCAGAATGTTAGTCTCATTTCTTTTTGCAATGAATATAATCCAGCCCAAGGGACTCATGGATCTGCTTTTACCTAAGTTCTCTATTCTGCTACCTGCTTTTCATAGACTTCAATTACTTTGTCTACTACTAACTCTGTTACATTTCTTAAGTAATATTACAGGACTTTTCCAAGCAGTAACTGGTTTAATCTTCTTTAACAGTTATTAACAGACTTGTTTTCCCTCCAAAATTTATTTCACCTATTCTGCTCTTTTGTAACTTGATTTTCTTCCTATCTACAACTGTTACACAATTTTAGTGAAACAGAATCTGGAATTCTGGTGTAAACCAAAGTAGTTTTCTCACCTTTGGAAGAAAGATTGCACAGGATATAAAAAGAAAAGGAATACACACATTCTGTGCTTATGAACAGAGAATAAATCCTTGCACAGGAAAACAGTTCCACAGAACATGCTCACAGACTAGGAATCAAACTTATTTGGCTCTTGTGCACTTCAAAGGACAGCATTTGATCAACAATGCCAAATATATCGTGATAATTATTAAAGTTAATATGACAGAAGTCAATCATCGTAACGCTGATACATCAACATAACACGGGTTAGAGCTATTCAGATATTTTTTAGTCAATCCCCACAAAACACCTCTGTGGTACTGTACATAGGACAGGTCAGGAGATGGCACGAGCTGATTTGCCAGGCCCCAGAGGAAAGGCAGACTCCATTCAGCATCACGGAGTTATCAAGAACCAATTCCCTGCTCACTCTTCTGGGTCTTACTACACCTCAAATGGTAACATTATGTTCTACTCCAGGGAGCAGCATGAGGTCATTTTACCAGTTAAGTCCCATTCTAAAGCTCACCCAAGCAGAGCTTAAACAAGATTTAAAACGTACACAGACCTCACCAGTTCAGACTGTGGCTGAGTGATGCAAAATACCCTAATAAATTCTAATTTATGACAAATTCACAGTTGCACTCACTCTGCAGATGAGTTATTCTTTCTTCTGTTTCTGTAAACTGCAGTCAGCAGTATACATTGCCTACTATGAAGAGACCTTTGTGATAAGCTGATATCAAGGGATGTTGTGACATTCCTGATTAAGAATTACACAGTAAGCAAACTGTACAGAAATGCTAATTTCCCTCCCCTTTCTCATCACTTACCTAAATTATTCTGAGTAATACAAATGATCTTTATTAGCTTTAAAGCAGTTCATTCTCATTCTCTTACACCATTTCATTAAAGAAATCAAATTCCTGTAGATGACTAGGTGCACAATGTATTTTCCTTAACAGTTAATGCTGTGCACTGATCTACGTCATGTTCACAAACAAACCAAAAAAACCCCAAGGAACATCAATTCTGCTACAGTCACAGCCAACTACCCACCATCAGCAGAGAATGAATAACTTTTGCTGGAAATAGCCTTTCTTCTCCAAATTCCTCTTTGAATCACTGATTTCTGAGTATTCCCTGTAGTTTTCAGTCATCATGAAGTGATGCTGAAAAACCCACAGAATTGCCCAGCCCAAATAAGAAAGGCACAATTTTCTCCACTTGGACTGGAAAGAATTTAAGGCAGCTTTACGGTGAGGAAGCATTGCTTGGCTAACAGAGTGTGGCTTTACAGAATCTCTCTCTTTCTGCTCTTAAATTTACCAAAATTACAAAATCTCACTATGTGATCCAACCAGGTATCACTGTGCCTACCAGCACTAAGCTGATGTACAGAAGGCTTCCAACAAAAAGTTCTCTGCAATGCATTCATTATACTCAGCAACATCAAACAGGGAAAAATAATTAAAAAGCTCCTATTGAGCACCTAGAGACCTTGAGCACAGACAGGGGGTGAACACAAAGACAGGGTATTTGGTTTTGAGTCACACTTGGTATATATATATGTATACACACACACACACATATTTTATATATGTGTATTCATTAGAAGAAATTACAGTGCATTTTGAAGTGTTTTCTTATTTTCCTCTTCCCTTCTATTCTGGTCTATGAGTATCTACCCTTACAGTACACATATTTAAGCATACCTAAAACAGTAACATAAAATTTCTTGATTTCAGTTTTTTTAATCTTCAGATGTACATGTATGTGGGGATGACTTATTTGAAAACCAAATTGCCTGGACAGATTCAATTACTTGAAGTAGAAAGTTCTCCCCTTCCAAGGAGAAAGCCTGGGATTAGGAAGGCCCATGGAACCAAACAGCAATACCTAAATTATATTTCCAGTGACTGAATGGAGAACTTCTGAGGACGGCCTAAAACACCCCATCTTTTTGTAAACTTTTTTCCATTGAGATCTTGATTATCAACATGCTTTTCCAGATTTCAGCACATTTGTTTTCTACAGGAGCTGGCCAGAACACTGAACAACTCAGCAAGAGTTTCAGAAGATCCCCATGAGCAAACTGCATTTAACTCCACAAGTTATTTTCAGTGAACAATGGGATCACATTTTCAGAAGAATAAACTGTTCTGGAAATCTCACTTCCTGAACACATTTGATTTCAAGCCCTTGTGTTTATTAATTTTCATGTCAGCTATTATTCACTTCAATACAACATAAAACTTTCTTCCTTCGAAGTAAGGGAGTAAGTTAAGAGCTCAGATTATGCACAGTGATAAACAAAATACAGTCAGAACTAGCTGTTAAAAGGCCTCAAATATTGGTAGTTAATCTTAAATTAAGGGCTTAACCACTACTGAAAAGAAACACAATAGCCAGTGAAGACACTAAGGGAAATGAACTGGGAATCAGGCAGCAACAAACACCTTTGGAAATTGCTGTCATTCTTTTGACTGAATTAATTTGAGAATGACACATATTAGTAGAAGTTTAAATGAAATTATCTGTGTTCCACTTCTGTAACAGGAGAACATCCAACTACATATGGGGATAAACAGAACAGTGGTTTTAAAATATCACCTACAGTCAACATATTTGCTCCCCATGTATTTTCTGAGTCATGTCTGTCTGCTTGCTTTATTGACTATTTTTTTTAAACTGCCCTCAGCACTGAAGATTCAACACAGCTACAAAAGAAGGAACTGGACTCTGCTTTGCAGACATATCATCAACAAAATAGTTAAGTACCATTTACAAAGTCTTTAATACTAGGGATGATGTGAAACAAAAAAAGACACAGCATATTTTCAAACCCTGGGTTAAGTTATAGCATTATAGGCAATTAATAGAAATATCATATTTTTATGCAAATAAATTTGACCTTAAAAGCCACAGCAAGACAGAAAACGTAGGACCCCTTAATGTCATTTTTACAGTCATTTATCTGACTATAGCCACACTATAAAGCACTAAGGTCAGCTGGTCATGAAGCATGACCTACACTTCTGACTAGCCTGCACTACGTTTGACTTGAGAGTAAATAAGGGACTGACACTCCATTAACCTTCACAAGTACAATTATTTATCAAAATAGTTCAAAAGACTACCTGACAGAGAACTGATAAATCTGGAGGCAAAAAAGGAAACTGTAACAGTACAAACTGATCTTTTGCTGGTGATGAAGAGCTATTTCCCACCACAATTCCTGTGGCAAGTCCTCCAGTCAGTTTTAACACAGCCACCCATCTTAAAGGACTGCACCTTAAATCACATTGGCCTTGACAAAATCTCACAGCTTTCTTTTTTTTATTGCGGGTTGTTTTTTTTTTTTTAATGTCCATCTTCTTTCTCAGAAATAACACATGCTAATATCCTGTATTTACAGGAATGAATTTACTCAGAAGTGCATGCAGAAAATTCAGAATTCTGAAGAGGTTTCCCTACCTGTCTCAGCACACACCCCAGTCGAGATGGCCACAGCACACAGAGTGTCACCACACAATTCCAGAAAGCTCCAGCCCACACACAGTAACACCACATCACCTCAGGAGGCTGCAAGCACCTGCCCTTCTTGTTCTCCAGCCCAGCCTTTTACACCCCTCATGTCCATGCACTGCACAGTGTGCCCTCTGCTCCCTCTGGGGCTGCTCAGCACCTCTGCAGCCCATGTCCCATTGCCTCCACTGCTGCTCACCTGCTTTTCACAGCTGCAGCCCATCAGGGGTGAGGCTGGGCCACAGCCCCACTCCAGCACCACACACTGGGTGCCTGCACTTCCCACCCCTTTGCACTTTTAGTTACAGCCCAAGGATGACACCTGCTCCCAATATTCCTGTTTGCTGAGGTGACCATCATTTTCCCACCACCATGTGAACTTTATTTCTTTCATTACAAGACGTGCTGGTTGTTAACTCCGCAGAATCTCTAACATCTTTATGTTGTGACATTCTACCCAAATTCTGCACTGAAGCACGGGCTTGAGCTGCTCATCAGCAGCTGTCATCTGCCATCAACTGCTTCGACTTTTTGACTGCAGAAGCACTCTGCACTTCCAAAGATTGGGAAGCTTGTTCAAAATCCTATAGCCAAAAGGGTCAGGAGGGAGAGTGAAAAGAAAACAGCTCTACCACAGGAAGATTCTGTCACGATCAACTGGAAATGTTGTCCATCATTGCCACCTTGTCGTGCACAGTGGTTTTCCTTTGGCAGTACAGCACACTCCTCCACTGCACTATACCCTAGACTGATCTCCAGCCTCTCTCAGATGCACAGGTGGGAAAAATCACCAGGTATTCACCACTGGAGTTGCAGTTGCCCACAGCAGAGCTCCAAAAAAAAGCAGTGGTGTGCAGCAAATGAACCACCTCCCTTGTCTCTGCTCTCCCTTTCGGATTACTTCACTTCTACTTTGTAAAAATGCATCAGGTTCATGAACACAAACAGCTCACCCAGCCAGCTCAGACCTCCCTTCTGGCAGTCACAAGGCAAGAACCCCGAAATGTAAAAATCAAGAGACAAGGGTGAAAAAAATCACTTTAAGGGGAAGAGGCTTTTCTCTTATCAAGTAGCCCAAAACACAGCAAAAGGAACAGGAAGTGTTGACTGACATCAAGGTCAATTTCTACCAAATGTCAGCTAATAAAGTGGAAAGATTGACTTGATAACGCCTTTTTAACCGAGAATTTATTACACTCATAACATACAGAAAAGCGTAACCCTCATTATATTAGTTACCTTATTCCAGCTTGTACAAACAGTTTATTCCTTAAAGATAATAAAAGGAAATGGATTATGATTTTAAATCCTTTGCACACTTTACCTTATACGTATTAAAATAATCATGTTTAGGGGCCTGTGTACTTTTTAAACTTGACTCATAAAATTTATATCCTGAGGTCTAATGTTTATTTTTTCCCACTGACTTCCAGATCAAATGCCTTGAATTTCGAATACTTCCCCCATGCCAACTCCTCATCTTGGAAACTCAACGTTTCTTCTTCCTCCTCCCAGTAAGAAAAGACTCTGTAGTCAGCCTTTACTGACAATTCTTTGGATACACAGGAGGCACCACAATCCCATTTGCTATTCAAGAGCTCTGCACTCAGAGCTCAGCAAAGCTAAGCAGCCCCAAAACTTGTCCTCTGCCAGGTACACAAAACTTTCCCGCCACCAGAAAATGCATGAGAGAGGATTTAACTGCATGTTAATTGAGCAAATCTCCACAGCATCATTTATAAAATGGTGGCTGAGCCACTCAGAGTATGTTTTCACTCGGGATTAGAGCTTTTCAGTAGCATCTCAGATGCACCTGCTGCAGACACCACTGTCCTTAATGGAAAAACTCTGTTTTTAAGCAGGAGACATAGCTGTTAAAATGTGAATGGTTCTACTGTAAGTAGTTCCAGAGAAGCAACAAAACAGTAAAAAATGTTTAGAAAAACATGGTGGAGACAAGAGTCCCATATACTGAAAGGAAAGTTTGAGACAAGGCAATGTGATATCACTTTTCAAATACAAAAACATTTACTGTAGAAAAGAGCATGTTTCCTTTTGCTGCAGTGGCTAGGACAAGAATTAATGACAGAAAACTGATGCAGGAAAGATTACACAGGAGTTATTTTCTAAAGGCAGAGACAGCAATACCCTGGGCCAGACAGACTGGGAGGTTCCAAGTCTCCTGTCTTGAGTAACTTCAAGAAGTCAGACTATTATCTGAAAGAAATTACAGTGGTACAGCTGATCCCTGGATTGAAGCTGGGACTGCATGACCTCTCCCAGTCCCTCTCAGCCCCACAGCTCCATGAAGTGCAAGGCTGACAAATGGTGAGAAATAGATGTGCTCATTCAGTAGGAGCTCTATAGATCTGCAAGGGACTTACTCACTAAGCTGGATCAGGGTTTTTTAGTTGTGTTTTGCTCTGGATTTTTTTTTTTTTTTCAGATAAATCAATAGGCTTGGGCCATTTTCCAAAGATGTGATTTGGTAAGTTTCAAGCCAAACCTCTCAAGCTTTACTCATGAGATAAGTGCTAAACAATGAGCCAGATTCATCAAAGCTTTATACACTTACTTAAAAGAAAAAGAAACTGATTCAGCCAACTCATTTCAAGCCAAATCAGGCAGTTGAAAATCTATTCCTGAGATTTGGAAAATCTGTCTTTTTTTAAAATATTTTAAAAATATGTTTTGAGAGTCCCTCTTTTGCAAGAGCCTCAGGCAACTCTGTCAAGAAACTGGTTTTTTTTGGATTTTTCAGTCTGATTAGGAGTGGTGTATTCCTCATGTCTAAAGGAGATCGCTGAAATACATGTGTTTGTATATATACACCTAAATATTTTTACATGTACACTTATATATACAAGCAACATAAGGATTCAAGAACATTCTATCAGAAGTTTGGTAATGAAAGCAGTGGGTTTACTTTTCAAAAAGACTAGATATGAATTTGCTTCTTTACTACAAGAGAAAAAAAAAACAGTAGCACTGGAGACCAGTATACTCTACCAATGCCCAAAGCTAAAAACAGTTCCCTGCTCTCAGGCATGTTTATGAGCCTTAGCACATAAAATCTACCACACTCCTCAGTACTGACCCTTACAGTACCTCCTAGAAGAAGGTTCATTCCCATGTTCTTTCTTGATATCTCTACCAAGAAGGGTAACAACTGAGCTGAACAAGCTAGTTTTTGTGTACACCCCACCAAAAATCCTCCTGGAAGCACCAAAGTATTTCAAGCAAGGCATCAAACGTTACCAGGAGAGGGGAAGACACAGGCCTGGTGTTATCTAACCAGGATGGGTCACAGTGTTGGCTGGGAATGGAGGAAAGGACATCCTGCCTGTTGGCTAGCATGCCACACATGGCTTCTGAGCTGAGGAAACCTGCACTGAAAATGCTGTGCTGGAAAGGCCTCTGTCCTCTCCTTCCCACATGCACTGTTAATTCCCCAGAAAGCTCCACTTCAGAGGCTGAAAGCTGATGTCACTACAGCCATGGACACAGGCCATCAGATGGCTGCCCCTCCAGCCCAGCATCAAGCTTTTACTGTAAACATTTATGTCAAAGCCATGAGAAGACGTTCAAAACCTTCCCTTTTCTGTTTCTGTTCTTTGCAAGGAAACTGCTTCTCCTGAGAACATGGAAAAAACATGTGACTTTGAACTGGAAGCCCTGAAAGATCAGTGAGCCTACCTGCTAATGAGCAACTTGCTATTGAAACGAGCTCATTAGCTTTCATTTTTGCTGGCTGCTGATCGATTCATGAGCCACTTACGTGGCCTCTGTAAGCTGTACATAAATTATCAAACGCATTGATTTCTCCAAATAATAAATCAGGAAGTCAGCCCTTTCCGTATCTCTAGTATAAATGCTTAGCTCAATGGCCTTCAAAATTCAACCAAAGGAAACAATGATAACATCAGCGTTCACAGATACATTGCATCTGAAATGGCAAATACTCTGCTGCAAAAATAAGCAGTGCTGGCATCCCAGGGAAGTGAATAAGGACTTGCCTCTGAAAATGTTACATACAAAACGCACAGAATTTTGCATGAATCTTTGTGTAGGTGGCAGCTCAAGAAATTCACAGTGAGGAACAATTGTCTCCAGCAGGGAAAAATCCAAGATAGATCATCTTCAAGTCTTATTCCATCTCATATAATTAAATTTCTACAGCCATCTTCATATGACTGAAGTAGTCAAAGTCCTATGGCATCCCAGAGTCAGTACTGAGTTTTGGAAGTGAAAGCATTTTCTCTTATCACCTGGCAAGCCCAGCAGCACAGGAAGAGAAGTGTTAAACACTCATTAGTCAGCACAGGAAGAGGTAGGGAAAGCCTCCTTAACCCAAACATGCATCCGTAACATTTCCATGTTCAGCACACGTGGACACCTCCAAGGCCAACCTGGCCAATCTGATTTCACCTGGCCTTCCAACTGTTTTTTAAAGTATATCAAAAAGTAATACTTCGGACACGTATGCTTGCAAATTTCCAAGCACTTCATAACTCTGATTTGCAATAATTTGCCTAAGGTCATGTGGGCCTTGATCCAAAGCCTATTAAAGACAAAGCAGTCTTTATAGTGACTTCAAAGAGCTTTGGATTGGACCCACAGTGAAGCACTGCATAGTAAATAGAAAAACCAAGAAAAGAAAACCTGGTCTCAAGAAGAAATGTCATCCTCTCCTTAACTGACTCAGTTTACTGAAAAAGATGGGAAGGTGGGATTTAATTTTCCTGTTCTTCTGTACCACGCTGCCAGCCCAGTGAAATGGTTGTTTCCCTTTTCCCACTCAACTGCGTTTCTTGGAGCATTATTCAGTTCTAAAACACAGCCCAGCACAAGAGCTGGACCACGCTGCAGAGGCATTTTCATCACCTTGACCCTCAATAACAGCAGTCCTAGAGCAGCTCCCTGGAGTGCTCCTGGAGAGAGCTGTGGCATGCCACGCCAGCCGAGGATGCTGCCAGGAGTGTTGGATGGAACGCTCGCTCCAAAAGAGCAGCAGAGCTTAGGACTAAATGCAATAACAATAAGGAGTTAAAATGTGCAGACCAGAGAACATCGCTTAATCCCAGTTTACTGAAAGGACATGTCATTTTTAGAAAGTTGTCCAAACAACTGTCTTCATATTCTACACCAAAGTGGCTATTAATCAAACAACAAAGGCCCAATTAACACATAGCTGTTGTCACCTTGATGTTAAAAGCCTCTCCCTTCCCCCCTTCTTTCTTTCTTTTTGTCTTTAATGTTACAACCTAACCCAAAAATGCCTCAGGGCCCTACAGCAAAGGAAA
>VXAX01004649.1:0-12269 GCA_013399835.1 Leptocoma aspasia | reverse complement strand
TTTTTTTTTTTTTAATCCCATCCTGCATTTCACTGATATTCTATAGTTAAAAAGAATGGTCTGGTTTAAACACACCATGCCTGTGGTATACTTTAATCAGTACTTTTAGCCTTGACATTCCTCATTTTCAGAATTTAGCACACAGACACCATTGGTGAGATCAGTGGTCTCGAGAGTTGCAAAAGCAGACAAATAGAACATAAAGGCAGGCAAATAGAAACAAGTAAAACAAACCTTTGTAACTTAGATGAGCTAACAACTATCTGTGTTATCCAAATACTGTAGCCTTAATAGGTTTCTTCAAAAGAGCTATTGACTGATACTGTAATCCTCAAGTGTTTCCCTGCAAAGCTCATGAATGTCCTAAGGGGACTGAGAAATATTCTTGGTCAAACCATTTGTCTTTTATTTTCTGCTGCGCAGTTGCTTAAGTCTGATAAATTATTGTTTCTTTTCTTATCAGAAGAAGGGTTTTCCTATTTAAAATAAGTATCTAATTTCTTCTATCACAAGAAAGACAGTTTGACAGAGCTACCCCAGCCTTGGTTGAGGCTAGTAGAGATCTCCAGAGGAGACCTGGCCCAATCCCCCTGCTCAAGCCAGGACCAGACGACTTTTGAGCATCTCTGAGGATGGGGACTCCACAGCCTCCCTAGGCAACCTGCTCCTGTGCTCAGTCACCCTCACACAAAAAGGCATTTCCTGACATTCACAGGGGTCCTCCATTTCACTTTGTGCCCACTGCACTAACCTTTCTCTGGCTGAACTTCCAACATCCTCAGAAATATCCTGCTCATTCTGATGGGAAGATAGGCTTCGCAGATTTTTGCCAGTTTTTGATGAGGTTTGAAGATGCCTTTATAGGAATTTTGCCCTCCTCTTATAAAAATTTGCCCAGAATTTTGAGCTGTCTCACTAAGTTGTTAAAACTTGGTAAAGTGCAATAGGGTAAATTCCCAAAAGTGTAAGCTGGGAAGTGTGAGGCTCCTGGAGCTTTATCAGTAAAGCTGTATCAGAGCACGCTCTGTGGTGATGTGTGCACACCTGCACACACCTGGATCTGCTTCCCAGAGATGATAAAATGACAGAACGTCAATTCAAACAGTACAAAAATGTCCTCTGCAATGTCAGAAAGCGAAGGCCCTTTGGGAATGATTTTTTTCACTGCTAAACACACGAACTGAAGTCACCTAAATGTTATCTAGTGATTTCCTCCTGATAACTACCTACCACAACAGCAGAGGGAGTGATTATGTCTATTTTACTCATTTGGACTGATCACTTCCTTTCTTCTGGACACACATAGGCTACATCCTTTCTGAACTACCTGAGTGACGATTTTTACACCACAGTCCTCACTAAAAGAGAGATATTACCAAAATGTTACATTCATACCGACTGGCAATATTCTTAAATATGTATGAAGACAAAACTAGTCCCTTACAACCCCCCAAACACTGCCTCAGGTAAGCCTGCAGTGTCACTGCTACAGCAAAACTATCCAAAACACCCCTTGATTCAGTATCTTGCACTGTAAAAAGACAGAAAACACAGGTTTGACATCACATTAAAGACAGCCTTCATAGCAGGAAGTTACACTAGATGAGCAGCTAAACCTCTTGTTCTTAAAAACTATAAATGAACAAAGAAGTTGGCTAAAATCAGTTAAAGAGCAGTTACATGTTTCAGTGAGGTGTAGCTGAAATACTCCTGCTGGGCTCCTTAGAAAACAGTATGTTTTTATTTCATTAGGGTCTGATTCCACACTACTGGTGCCATCACAAGTTTATCTATTGACTTAAATGTTGTCAGAAACAATTCCTTATCTTCAAAACACTCTCTTAAAATAGGCCACAATATAGCAAAGCCCATACATTAGTTACATACCCTAACATCCCACTGGCTGGAACTGTTACATTAATGAATTTCATCTCCATAAAACATAAGATAAAGGATGAGAAATAAACAAGCTGGGAAAAGATAATGACATTGTCTGCCCATGAGTAATTTCTCCAGTGATGTTCTTTCTCCATGTAAAGTTGCAGTAACACAAACTAAAATTATATATTCCAAACCACTGTCTGAGCTTTAAGCATTAGCCTAAAAAAGGAAGGAAAATGGATCAGGATCAATGAGTTATTCTGTCTAGGAGAGCAGCTTCAGTGAATTTCCAGTGACTTGGTCCTATGAGAAATAATAATCCCTAAGGCTTTTTACTTAGGGCTTGTTACATATGCATAATGAGCTGTAAGGGCTTAAATACCAATGTGGAGCTCTTGCAGGCTTTTATGAGAATACACTATCACCTATTTTGCAATGCCTTTTTAAAAGCCTTCAGATATGCGAGTCCACTTATTACCTTCCCTTCCAGTGAAATTACCAGTGCCCTAGTCGGAGTGGGGGGCTAAGAGAAAAGTTCCAGCCCATCTGGACATAGGCAAGAGCCGTGTTCACAGCAGAGCTTTGTCCAAGCGCCTGGGGTGCCTCTCCCTGCACCTTTCAGCCTTTCCAAAAACCTATCAGTGCTCCATGGAAGGGTCCAAACACATCATAGTGACACTGCAATGCTAGCAAGGAACAAGGCACTGTTTTGTCTTCTTTAAGATACAGCCAGTTCTGGACTTCCCCTGGACTGCTGCATGTAATGAATTCAAGTGCTCAGCGTCAGTTGTAGAGTGGAAATTCACAAGTTTGAATTCACAATTCAAAAAGCAGCACGTTGATTTAATTTCATAAGCACAGTAAATTTCCTTGTAGGTATCTGTGACGTGAATTACGCATCAGATGTAAGTTTTTAAGTCATCAAAATACAGTTTCTTTTTTTTTTTTACCCTTTATACAGACTTTTGTGCTTTACTGTTGCACAAACTTGGCACTAGGGTGATGTTTCAGACACCATGCCAAACGTGACTCTCACTTAGAGTGTTCCAAACCCATTTGCTGTTTGCTGAACACACACACACTTCCAACTCCCATCAGTGCAGCTAACAGATTTTTAGCACCCTAAATGCCATCAGGCAAAGGTGAGGAAAAGCCTGCACTGCAAGGGGTTTAGCATTTGTGGTGGAGGGCAGGGGCAGCCCAGCCAGGTCAGAGCTGAAACATTATTGTGGCACGTTCTGTATGTGTGGCTGTGCACCGTACACCCCAAAAAGCACAGATCTGGGTGCCAAAAGCACTGCAGAGGCAGAACTCAGAGAATGGATGTAAGCACAATAGAGCATAAGCAAACCTACCATTGTGTTGTGCTGAGAAGTGGGAGTCCTATGGCCACAGTTCTCCTGCGTCAGCAGAGAAACTGGCTGAAATTCCTCAGAGTGAGGCTTGTTGGGAAAACTCACATGCAAGGGAAGGTGAAAGGCTGGGAGCCCGTCACTCTCCTCTTCTCCCACTTTCTGTCTGCTTGTCACCATGGCTACCTCTCCATCTGCTTCCCCATACGGAGAGGCTGGTCGCTTGGAAGACATCCTGGAAGGAACAAAAGAGGAGAAAATAATGAAACCTCCAAATAAATCCTTAATGCCGTCATTGTGTGGTTAGGGGCCATTGTAACAGAAATGCCTTTTTTGTGCTGGCAGAGAGCAGGAAACCATCCAAATACCACTGCAAAGCACACACAATTGGGAACAATGGCCAAGCAGGTAGCAACAGAACAGTGGCTTGTTTGTTGTGAGAATAATACACTAATATAGCACTCTCTTGTATTCTGGCTTCTTAAACATGAAAATTCACCTAAGACTGCATAATGAAATGCAATTCCTTGAAAAAAATACCCATCTAGTTTTGCATTTGCAAGGGACTCTATGAAGATAGAATGTCTCCCGATACAAGCTATTGTCAACTTAGCTTTTAAGGAACAATCATCTGCATGCCATTATCGACCACAACTGATAAAAAAAATAAAGTAAAATAAAATACAGTACAATAAAAGAACCTGCTAGCAAGCCAGACGTCTGTGTTTACAGAATTTCACCCATGTGAGCAACTGAGTGTTACAGTCATGTTGCAAGGATCTTTCCAGGTTTGTAGATCTGGTATAGTTAAGCAATTAAACATTCGGACATTAATAATATAAGCTTTTTGACAACATAAAGCCAGGGGTGTACTGACTGAATGAAGACCTGCTATCAGATCTTTCTGTCTATATATATAATTCTTCCTACCTATAGCTAAATCAGAAAAAAAAAAACCCCATGGAAATGTAATTTATATCTGTAACTACATAGAAAAGGATACACACATTGAGCACACATTGTGAAAACCACACAGAAACACTGGCTTGAAATTCAGGCCTACATTTTGAAGTTTTTGATAATGTCTGACAGGACATGTTTATCCTCAACTTTTAGAAACTCTGAAAGAAACTTAAATCATGGGCAAATTCAAGTATCATTCAAGCCAAGCTCTACTGACAATCTCACAGAACCCAGAATGCTTCCAGCTTGGTCTCCAAAATAGAGGGGGGGGTTTTACAGTGAAGTCTTAAAATGCAGGCAGAGCCTGGGATTAATTACAGCAACACTGCTCATGAAAACCAGGGTATGTCCATGGATGGCACAACAGACCCCCGTGCTAACCACGGGCATCTGCAAGGAGTGCAATGAGAAATCCTCCAGGCACAGCCAAGAGAAGAAAAGAAAAATAGGGAAATGTTTCACAGAAGAAAAAAAAAAGTTATAAATGAGGAAACTGAAAACTATTTGTATGCAAAAGTTAAAAAAAGGGGCTGAAGTAATATTGCTCCTCCTCAAAAATCTCATGTTTATGATTCTAATTACCCCATTTTTTGCTTTCCACTCCACAGTTAAAGGAGTGCATTTCAAAAGCCCAGCAGCCTCTTGAACCATGTGTGGGGCTGCTGTGAGGTGGAGCATGTCCATAGGATTTGGCATATTGAGCACGGAATGGTTCTTAGCAGCAGTCAACTGGGTCTGAAAACAAACAGTGACTTTAAACAGCCCTTTGTTAAGACTTATTTTGCTTCTAATGATCTCATTTTGAGCCTTGCCTCCTGAGCCAAGTTAGATTATATTAAAAAAAAAAAAGAAAAAAAACCAGAAAAACCAACAACAAAAACTCAGACAAAAAAAATCCCTGCCAGAACCTATATGCAGCTGCACATTGCATGTTCTGAACACCACCTATTGCCAGTGCCTAGAGAACCAATCTGTATTTTCTATTAATGTTTGACTTAGTCCAACAGACTAACACTTCATACATCCTACCTGAATTCTGTCTTCTAGGCTTTCCCACCTACGTGTCTGCAGCAAAGCATATGTACAAAGACAGAGATCACCAGATAGACTCTTACTGGCAGTTTTCTACTAGCCCACTGAATTCAGCATTTTACAGCTATGTTTGATGTGACAGATCTCAAACCCTTCTGCAGAAACTATACAACTCCTTTCTGAAGTTAAGGTGAATTATTCATATTTTGCATTGTACTGCACCAAGATCGACATTTGCTATTGAATTTAAGTTTTTTTGGTTACTCATTTTAACACTACTCTAATAGAAGCCTGAGCATTTACAAAATCTCTCTGAAAATCAGCACTAAGCAGTTGTCTCAGTTTTGGCAAACAAAAAGGGATGGACACAAGATCATTACTCAATTATTCCAGAGTAATTTTCTATACTTTAGAACATTTATATTTGATAAAATGACTGAAAATATTGTAAGCCACACACAAAAGTCTCCACTGCAATTCACTCTGACAATAAATTACAGAGAGAAAGGATGCCTTGCTTTGTATTGATGATTTAGATTATATATTATATACTCAAACCGTGTCAAGAACTCCTACTGCTGTTAACCCAGAATAACACAGATTCTGTCACGTTGCTTCACAAGGAAAGTTTGAATATCACGCTGAAATAAAGCTCTTCTGTTAACTTCATATGTGAACGTAGAGTTTCAGATCATCCTCTTCTGCTTGTCACTGCTCCCAACAGGGATGAAATCATTTTCTGCAGGGAATTTATATAAACAGACAAGGAGGATAATAGAGGTGTCCACCTCCACACCCTTGCAGTAACAGAGATTATTTTGCTTTTGATCTAAAATGAAAACCTATAGGCTGGATTGCAGACCAAACTAAAGTGACAGTAGAAAGGGTAGAAGAAACTTTTTTGTCTCTGAAACATCCAGTTTAAATTATAAGCCACGTGTCCATCACCATCCTAGAAGACTAACAAATTACTAAAATGGCTCAGGCAGAAAAATTGAGATTAAATCTGTGTTAGTCTCCCAAGGACACTCAAAGAAATGGATGCACAAACCTGGACAGCTCAGACATCAAATGGAATTTGTTTTCAGGCAGCTCTGTCCCTAGCCAACCTCAGTCAGACAAAAACCAGTTTCACAGAAAATTTCTTACTCCTTATGAACATCTAGGAAATTTCCACAAGAAAATGGAAGATTTAAATAAATAAATGAATAGATCCATATCTCCTTTTGGAAATGTCTTCCTAAAGGATAGTAACTATCAAAGTCTATAGTAGCAAAGGATCAAATCTCTGAGAGGTTCCCAAGTAGAAAACATAAAACAAGAAAAAGTTATCTAGAAATGTCTTTCATTATTTCTATAGCTTGATTGGTTCATTTCCCAAATTTGACATGCCCCCACATCATGCATCCTCTAATTATTCTTTTCATGTATCTTGTTTATCCTCCTGATCTAATACCAGGTCTTAACAGATTCCATATCTAAGATGCAAGCAGAGTTCCCACCTCAAACAATAAGGAAAGGGAAACAGCTAAATTCTGAATAGCAACATTATCTGCAACTGAGCTCTTTTAAACTGATCTAGAGCTAATGAAGTACTGGAATTATCCCATCTTAACAAAGGACTGCAAACATCCTGAATCTGCCCTCAGTGATAACACAACAGTTTACAGCTCACGTGACTTCAAGACCTTTTCCTCAAATTTAAACTCAGAACGGTTTTCAATTACATCACTCTGAAAGAAGATTTACAATGGAACAGGAAACATCAATTTATGGATAGGATTGAAAAAAAACCCCAAAACCCCAAGATGTAACTCAGAAAAGGAGCAATACAGCTCACCAGATTCTGAACATAAAAGGGTGCCACTGCAGATGAAATCTGTTGCAACTTAACTGTTTCAAGAAGAATTGCATTTTGAAATGCCTCTAATCATTTCTACTGAATAAAAACAGGTAGGTGGTAATTTTTTAGAGAACCTAAATCTGCAAATTCTGATGCACTGGGACACAGGGGGTACCCAGGCCACTCCACAGACACACTGGAATTATGAAATGTATCTCTATGTTTGATTGTATCAGTGGCTCAGACGGAACTGAAGATTTAGATCTGGTGATGAACTCAAATTTGATACTGTTCCCTGTAAAGAGACCTGTTTTCAGAAAGGCTTCTTAATATGCAGAAACTGCAGTTAAAATACCCAAACATGCTTTTTTTGGTTAAATTTTCATTAAATAAATGCTTTTCCCAGTAGCAATAATGTTTTTTTCAGGGAAGTAAAAACCTCATTGTTCTAACTCACTCTTATCCAACAAATATTTTATGTGATTCATATTACAACAGTTTCTCCAAGTATTTCTTTACTGCCCTTCAATCTGTAACAGACTCTTTGTAGGCTTAAATTGATACCCTGTGTCTATTGATCTCAGAGTTTTTGCATTGACTTCAGCATGGCTGGATTTTCCCACTGGAGCAAGTAAGAGCTACACTCCATCCACATGAATTGTTTCCTACACATATTGGCTCCATCCAAATAATTTCAGGCTGCTAAATATGACTGTTTTTCTTGCTTGCTTGCTTCCTTGAATTCAGCATCTCACAGAAATGATCTTTCCATGATCTTCCCACAGCTATATTGTTTTTTATTATTACTATTTTTAACAGAACCTCACTTAAGTGTCCCCCACTACATCTCCATTTGTTCATTGGTTTCGGTTCATTTCATCCATGATTGTACTCCCAAAATAAACCTGAAGTGGTATTCAGTACTCAAGGAGATAGTGCCCTCTAGCACACAACCTGCATCCTCTCCAATTTGATTGTTCATGCCATAAAATTTATTAAATTTTGTGTCATAAAACTCTAATCTTGTTACATTAAGCAAAATACCTGAGAAACGTTTCAGATACCTACGAAAGCTTTTGGAGAAGGGGCTTATCCATGTCTTCAAAAGTGTCAAACACAGATGTGTCAGGAGAAAAAGATATGAGGCCATAAATCTTAACTTGTTGGGAGTTAATTAAGGGACTCATCAATCATTACCCAGCTCACCCCATACCTACACAGGCAAAATCCCATCACAACCCACAGCAATCTACAGGTTAAAAACTCCCGAAGTCCCTCTGTTCTGACTATTTATAAATGACTTTGTATAATCTAGCATTAAGACCTGTAATTATAAAACAGCATTAAAACAGGCCTGCGAAGTTATGGATAATTATAGCTGGTACACTTTTTAAAGAAATAAAAAGCTTTTCCATTCAAACACAGGCTTTGCCTCTTTGACAGCTCTGAGTCCACAGGATGCGGAAAGATGACTCAAATTGTATGTCAAAACTCTGACTGTGCAAGACTTTCTTTCTTCCCCCTTTATCAAGAGAGGCATTGTTGTTTTCTCACCATAACCAGGCGTGACAGCGCCTGACTGGAGTCGCACAGCCAGTTTCTGAATCGGCACGGAAACATTCACCTCCTGAGCTCCTCTGGCAGCTACAAACCACGTCCTTCCCGTGGACAGGGTTTAAATCCCTCAGCCCTGGAGGTCAGGATGGGAGCAGAGCATGAGGACAAGAGCAGCAGAGCAGCAGCAGCTCAGCCCAGTATCACCAGCACCAGGAATTTGCTCCTGAACACGGCCCGAGTCCAAATCAAACACTCAGTGCTGAACCAGTCCAAAAACTTCAATGGGATTCAATCTGACTCTCTGCAGGGATATTTACCTCTAATTAGAGTACTTGTTGGAAGGCTGCAGACTGCCTTTCCGCAGGAAATAATTATGATTACAGGCAGCAGCACTACTACATACATCTAATGCATAAGTGCACACACACACACACACGTATAGGTGCATAAACACAAGCTTATAGAAAATGCCAGCAATGCATCTGCCTCATCCCTGACCACATTTAATGCTAATAAAACAGCTCTTCTTCCCATGAAACTGTGATCTCTGCTTACACACAGCCCTGGCAAGAGGTGCCAGTTAACACTAACAACGGTTTCCATTCTGTTTTGGCCCCAGAGTAATTCATTATTTATGTACACTGAATAACTAGTACCTTTAAAAAAACCAACTCTGTTCATTTTGACAAGATTACTTGTGTAATAAGGTATTACTCAACATGAGTAAGGGTGGCAGACTCCCACACACTGTCCCACTGGGAACTGCAAGCCTGACTTGTTTCTACACATACCACTAAAAACAGACTTCATTTGGCAATATCTTTGAGTCATTTACAGCCTGGTTTGGAATTCTTCACTGAAGTAATTCTACAATTAAAAGGGAAAAAGAAGCAAAAGTCTATAATCTGCTAATCAGTAAAAACTGTGCATGAAACATGCTCTCATCTGTCACTCACGCTGAGGTGGAATGATCTGTTAATTATTACTTTCTAAGATCATATCAATCAGTTATCTCCTAAAATACACCTATGCTACTAGTAAGTTGTGTTATTCAAAAGCAGTTTTGGTGAACAAGTCAACTTTGTTAACACAAACCACGATCACTACAGCATAACCTGAGGAAGATTTCTGTGCAGTTGTCTATTATTAGAGCTGCCACAAGTAATCCTGTGGTTAGGGGCACCCCATAATTTCCATTTCACCCCACCCACCTTCTCCCTTTGGCTTTCTAGATCTCCTCTCTGTATGGGGTAACTTGAACAATTTTTGATAGTCCTCAGTTTAGAGGATTCTGAATATAAAATGGGAAGGGAATATGTCATTCCAAATCCATTTTAAAGTATAGTGTAATATCAGCAGCCCACCTCATAAACCTGATATTCCACATACTGTAGAAACTGTTTTTTGAGAAAAGCTACTGCTCCAAGTTCCAGTGGTAAATAAATGGTTTCAATTTGACAAGATTTGAAATTCTCAAATAATAAAGTTGTTATACGTGCCCTTCAAGAAAATGTTAACAAAACCCTTTTTTTAAATTAGAAAAATGAAAAAAAAAACCAAGCAAAACAAACCACTTTCTAAAAATTCTATACCATCAACTGAAATTTTATCATCTGCATTTTCTTGCACCTGCAAGGAATTTATGCACCAAAAATCCACTGTAAAATCAAGTCTAGTAAAAACCCATTGCCAAAAAAAAGTTCATGCTGAACACTCCCAACATGTGCTACACAAAGTTTTTCAGGGACTTTTTGAAGCAGGTAACTGGGAAAGACTGTGCATGACCGAGTTTTTAGTGAAATACTGTAGCCTGAAACAAACCAGCCTTCAACCAAAACAGAATTTGGAAGGTAACGGACGTACTCCCATCTACTATATGCTATTACTGCAATGAATATTGCCTAATTTTTTCATAAATCTCACACAGACTTTGGATCTTGCTGGCGTGTGTTAAGCAGGAACATTTAGCAATTCACCCAGAGACACACACTCCAAAGCAGCTTCAGCATGTGAACCTGTGCTCTCGTGCTTTCTGTTTGGCACCTTTTGTTTTTCACTCATCAACAGCCAAAAATCCAGTAAGACCTTTATAAACCAGAAACTACAGGATGAGCTTTTAGTTTCTGAAAAGCGTGTTTCTGAGAGATCAGACTTCAAAACCTGTGGGTTTTGAGAAGTTAAAGGCAGAAGAGGCAGGCAGTGGTAGCAGGGTTATGGCACCAGCAGCACACAACTGTGGTGCTGCCGTGTCACAAACGATAAGCATCTCTCAGCACAAACTCTGAAACAGCAGGATGCAGTCATTGTTGATGTTTCAAGTAAACTGAGCCTGATCACTGGCTTCTTTCATGCAAAAGACTCTGCTTGGATGATTTTGAATTAAATCCACAAGCTCATTTATTTTCCAGTGCATCCTCAAATTAACTCTGGCTTCCTTTCCTTCCACCCCCCAACCTTTCAGAAACATACCTTCCCCGACTCTTCAGCTCCTCATATGTCTTGCTTTTTTATTATTTTTTATTATTTATTTACTATTATTTATCGTGCCACCACAAAAATAGCAGAGTTTTGCTTTTACTTTCATGTAAAGTTTTAGGAAGTGCTCACTGCTAAAAGCACCATCTCCATCACTGTGACATTAGGTAATCATCACTCTTCTGCCTGCTGAACTACAAAGAGGATTTGGTCAAATAATTGGAGATTCCAAGCCTTGAGATTTCAGTGCACAAAGTAATACCTGAAAACCACAGTCCTGCTGCAGACACTGAGGGAGAGCTGTGCTGCACAAGGAACCACACATCACACACAGGCCTGCATCCCTAATTCCCACTGAGAGAAATGAAGGCAAGGACTTGAAACAGCTTTGAAATGATGACAATTACTACCAACTTACTACAAAGAAGTCTGAGGAAGCATGGGCTCGTTTGGAAAAGTTAGTTAATACTAAAACTTCTGCAGTTTTGGGAGTTTATTCTTGGTCATTCGCAGTATTTGTCTAATCAAGCTGACACAAATTTTTCCTCAAGCATTGTTAAATGATTAATTACTTTCAGTAGAATCAACATTAATACTAAGAATTCTCTCCCAAAAGACACTCAGATTTCAGTATGAGGAGCCACTATTTTGACTGAGATCTTGGTAGAATATGACACAGCTTTTCCCACTCTTGCATCATGCCACTGTCTGATGTGAGTGCCAAACAAACAGCCACTGAGTTTCAACCCCCCTCTCTCTTCCCCTTTCTTTATTTAAATTTAAAACTGAACAAATGGTATTTTAAGTATTTCCTAAGCAACATTTCCTCTGCAGAGTTTGTGTGTGATCACAAACAAACCAGAAACAAGGAAATTTTTAGAAGTTTTTTCCCCCCACTTCAGTTTCCATACTGTTAAGTTCAGAATAACTTTATATTGCATGTGTGTTTCCTTCCTGTAAATCTACATATAATTGCACTTATGCAATATATGAAATATTGAAATTATGAAATAATTTTCAAGGTACACACTGATTTTCAGGTGAATTTTCAGGTGTTCACACATCTGAATTTGCAGTATCATTCTACCTTATGGTATAACCCCTGCTCCAGCCATCACCTGCATCCACATTTGCACCGTGCCTAGCACTTTGCAAAAAAAAAAAAA
>VXAX01004648.1:2160593-2195442 GCA_013399835.1 Leptocoma aspasia | reverse complement strand
CCGACCGTCCATCCCCCACAGGAAGGGACCAACGTTGATGCTGTTTGTCTTCCCAAGTCACCATTACGTGTGATGGGGCCCTGCTGTCCCGGGAATAGCTGAACACCTGCCTGCCCATGGGAAGCAGTGGATGAATTTCTTGTTTTGCTTTGCTTGCATGCATGGCTTTTGCTCTACCTGTTAAACTGTCTTTATCTTGACCCATGCATTTTCTCTACTTCTATTCTTCTGATTCTCTCCTCCATCCCACCTGGGGGAGACAGCAAGTGCCTGTGTGGGGAGTAGCTGCTGGATGAGGTTAAACCACAACATAGGGAAAGGATAGAACGAAACCAAAAATCTGAAATGCAGAAATGTCTGATATGGCAATGGAAACATGTCAGCACAACCTAACAGAAAAACAGCCTGTGTGCACTTACTGCTTATCATCTTTATTAGTGTGTAATAAATAGTAAGGGTTTGTTTCTGCTGGGCAAAGAACTAGGGTATACGTAGATTGATTGTAAAATGGCACACACTCCTGCCCAAACGAACAGTAGTCTGAAAATACCAAACCTTTGTGCACTGTTATTCATTAGAGAGTTCAGGACCATAAGAAATTGAGGATGATCTGCTCTAACTTTCCGCATGTTGAAAAAACTTACAGTCTCCTAAGCTAGTCTGTATTCAGTTTATTAATGTGGGACTGAAGAAACCTGTTCTTTGACTTACCTGTATCCACCACGATAACTTCCAAGATGTCTTAACTACTTATATGGAACATTTAGAAGAGAAATATTTAAGAGAAGGTCTTTTCAGAATACTAATTTCTTTGAGGTAAGAGAAGACTTTATGCCAATAAACCCATCACTTTCTTGTTTTCAAGAGGAAATTCAAATTTGTTTATAAAATATTAGAACATTGTCAAAAAACCCAATTTTCTGTTTAAGTACACTGAAGTCTGAAGCTGAGCTTTCCAGTGCAAAGAAGATGAAAAGGCAGTTGTATTCAATTTGGTTATTGGTTATTGACTAATTCTTGAGAAATTTGGTGAGATTTTGGGAGTGGGAAGAATCATGTCATTGTGCTTCATGTTAAAAATCAACTGTGGAACATGGAAGATTTTATTTTTCTTGAATCTTTGAAACATATCCTGCTCTAAAAAATTTATTGAATAGGTCTTGAACAAGTATCATGTATTGGTTACTTTTCTAAAACATTCTCTCTACAAGCATTGGTAGAACTAAACCCTAATATTTTAACCTATCTTAGCACCTTTTGAGTCAATATTTACAAGAAAGAACTCTAATCACTCTATACTTTTCCAGGTTCTCCAAGTATCCAAAATATGAATGCATGACACTAAGACTATGAAAATTTTGTAATAAGGAATGAGACAAATAAATTGATTATACAGTCAAACCATAAGGGTGTATATGGTGTGTATAAACTTGAAAATGTCATTTGATGATATTATAAAAATAACACTATAACAGTGACAATGTGATGAAAAGAGCCTTAGGTAAGACGCAAGTTGGAATAGATTGCAGCAATGCTGTATGTTTCAGTAACAGGGCATTGATCATGCACTGGCTTATGATGAAGAACATAGTGGAGACTTTCAACCTGCAGTACTAAGTGATCCTCACATGAGAAAGTGTGTATTATTCCTTATGAACAGAGCAGCCCTTCCTTAAGGACTTATTTCTTTTAAATATGCAACAGTATTCTTTCTTTATGACATACTCTTTTTATGGTATGATTTATGACTTTTTATGAAATGATTTATTTTCTTTGGCAAAGAAAATATTAACTCTGGAAAACCAATGAAATTCCCTGAAATATGAAAATATCTCACTAAACATTACAAGTTTGGGTTTGTTTTTTTTCCCAGAATGAACAAGGTAATGTGTATGGTTTGTAAGAACAGAGAAAACCAAGCAATTTCTGGATGCACTTTAGTAGTTAAACATACCTTGATTTTCATTTGCTCACCATTAACTGAATTCTGCTCTGTAAATACAGTGCATATTTACTACAGTACATATCAGAAATACTTGTGTCATTGGAAAGAGGACTCGTGATTTTTTAGGAAAACTAGTAATGGAGTGAATAGCAAGTGAGGTCAAGAGTTATTATACATATCATGAATTGCATAGTATATGCTCAAATCTAGCAAATATTGGACTCAAGGGGACTATATTGATGTATAAACTTAAACCCTCATTTCAGGTAGGATTAAGTCATTTGGGAAGCTGACTTTCATAAAACACTTCAATTGTAATCATTCACGTCCTGAGTGATTTTTGGTGAAATGAGTATGCTCTTACTGTATTAATGTGACTAGGTTTTTTTTCCACAGTAAAATGTTATTATTGTATTTTATTTATTTTATAAAGCTGTGTACTAAGATGCAGATTTGAAAAGAGGACCAGTGTTTTCTGATTCAGAGACAAATGAACACTAGCAATTTTTCATCTGATTGTGTTCAGCAGTCGCAGAATTCCTTTAATAAAAAAGATAAACAAAACATTATAAATATGTCATGTAATGCACAACAATGCACAACTTTTTTGATATCTTCTTTCTCAAATTTGGGATTGTGTAGGTGTAGTGGCTTGATCCTGAACAGCACTCATGCAGTTTTTCACTGACTCCCCTCTCCTGTGGGACCTGGACAAAATAGAAGTAAGGCAAGAACACTATTGGGCAGAGATAAGGATACTTGGATTAAGAAAGCAAAAGCTGTGTGGCAACCATGTCAATGGTTGGCATTAAATGAGTTAAGTTTTCTTCAGTCTGATGAGCATACCTTTATGCTTGAATATATGAAATTATGTAGAAAAAACCCCCTATTGTTAAGGTAAGAAAGACAAAATACCAGATAATTTGGAATCAACAATTCAAAGATATAAACATGTAAGTGAGCATTTCAGGGGTGAGGCCCCACTTTTAAACAGTAGATACTGTTTAAAAACAGAGAAGGGCTAGTGGGAGACGTGGTCAGAAGTCTCCTGGGGCACAGTGACCACAGCATGACAGAATTTGCAATACTTGGTGAAGTTAGGAGGACCATTGATAAAACCTCTTTTAACCTCTGATAAAATCCAGGGGGATTTCCAGAGGGCAGACTTTGGTCTGTCCCAGACACTGATTAAGAAAGTCCCTTGGAAAGCAGCCCTTAAAAACAAAGGAGTCCAGGAAGGCTGAACATACTTTAAGGAAGGTGCTAGAACAGGCCATCAAGACAAAGAAATGTGTGTGTTATCTTGTTAGCAAGACTACGAAGTTTTTTTCCATGTAGGTTCTAAAATCTATTAACCTGGCTAACAGTCCTACTTTTACAAGATGATGGATTAATTATCAGCTGTAATTAAAAAATCTGATTGCAAAAGAACTCCAGTGTGCAGAGTAGGTACAGGAGACCCATTAGCTCTACAGATATAAGTGGGAAGTACTGGACCGTGTGGGTCTGTTCCAGCTTCCAGACAAAAAGGAGACTAAGCTGGCACCATAATGTTTTGATGATTTTTGCTGGTTACACTTTGACAGATCATTACTAATTCTCAATGGAGCTGTTAAAAGTCCCCTTCAGTGTTTTAAAGACCCTTGAGAAAAGCATCTTGTCAGACTCATATGTTATCATGTAGGTTGTCCATGCATGCTTATCAGAAAGGATTCTGCTGTTAAGAAATCTGGGTTAGCATTTCAAGTAATCACAAAATGCACCCCTATGAGATCACAAGGAAGTAAAAACTGACCCTGACACTGTGACAGAGTAATTTGACTTACCATGAATTAATGGCATTTTTCTGTGGTTTGCTTGTAGCTGTAGTCTCAGGCTAAGTACATTAAGTCCAATTAAGGACTGCAGAAATATTGACCAGATGCAGAATAAATGTTTGCAATATTTTCTCTACCTACAAGCGGAAAACTTCAGACCAGTAATTTCAGCCTGGACAGGCAAATTGATAGCATCTGTGGTTACAGCTATACCTGAAGACAATAAACATGACTAACAAAGGGACGACCTACAGAGTTTTGATATGGAAGAAATACCCATCAGCATAATTTCTGACTACTTGCTTCATTCCTGTCATTTTAAATACTAAATAAACCCTTATGATATAGTGGAGAAGTAGGTCAGAACCTTATAAAAATACAGCCACCTATCTCTGGTACAGTATAGAAAATTCATCACTTGTGTAACTGTACCCCATGGAATTACTGTAGGGATGAGCAAGCCAGTATTTTAATAGTAGTGTGGTCCAATTGAACACCTATAAATTTCTAATGAGCTAATGAGGAATTATAATTATTTCAGTTTTCAAAATTGAAACAAAAGCTACTTTTCACATGCTGTACTCATGTGTTGCTGCTCACATCTGCCTTCAGCAGAACCTCAGATCTATTCCAAAAAAACCAATATATTGTACACAGCAAAATACAGAATTTATAAGCATTTGGAGTTCTAAGACTAAATTTGTGATTTTGTGCTAAAAACAGGCCTATTTTCTATCAAAATTGGAAACCTACACTTTCACCTCATTCTGCTCATATGAAGATAAGTTATTGTTTGATGAGGATAGGAGTACTGCATGGCATTTCCTGTTGATTTTCACAGATGAGGTGGTGGAGTTTTTCCTTCCTTGCTGTATTTAGCTGCATATTCAAGAAGTAATACACCTGTTCAGGTATACATGCACATGAGTGAGATAAAGGAAGTAACTCAAAGCTAAGAAATAAATATATTTCTGGTATGGAATTCTGTGGTGTCTTTTCTGGAAATGAGTGTGATGTAAACATTGAGGTTGCCAGTCATTGTCAAAATGTTACATTTTATTAAATTATGATAATAAATAACCCCTTTGGAACATATTTACTGATTTTAAGCACTTTATTCTGTAACTACTCTGTGAATCTGGCCCCCCAAAATACAAAGGAATGTATGTGACTGTGGGTCACATACATTCCTTTGTATTCCAGATGGCTTTGTTTCAGCTACTGCATCATCTTATAGCAAAAAACACATACTACAAAAGATTTCTTTGCTCAGTATTGTTTAAATGTGTCTTATTTTACTCATTTGCCTAATCCTGATGGGTCTCCATTCCAGACCAGAATGATTAAGCTCTCTCTTTGAGGAGCTTGCATGAGTGGAAGAAGAAGCCACGTCTAGTTACAGTGTTCTGGTGCTTTTACTTTTCCTTTCCTTGTTAGAGGCATTGATAAATGGTTAAATATGAGTCTAAGAACAGACAAAACTACCCTGATTCTCCCAGAAACTCCTGATTACTCACCTATGGACAAAATGCGTCAAAATGATGGCTGCAATGGCTTAAATAAAGAGACATGAAAATTATAAATTATGTACCAGTCTAATTAACTTACTGGAAATGAATGTAATTTACAAAGATCTACTAGTTGTGAAATAGAGACTTGAAAGATCTATTGTGAGAAATTATACGTTTTCTTCTTTCTGATACTTGTTCAGAGACTTTTGCTTTCTTCCAAAATTAATTAACTCAGTAATGATCCAGTAGTCATTAAAAGAGAATCTGGCCTCTTCAGAAGCTACAGTCTCCCGAGAAACAACAAATACAGGATCTGAGGCACCACTAACCTTTACTCTTCTTCCTCTACCACCCTTATAATTAGACATAGCAAATGACAGAAAGGGTCTGACCAATTAGTACAAAAAACTCTTGAAAAAGCCTGCATCACATTTGTTAAATCTTAGGCCTATTTTGATGTATTAGCTGCTGTAATTACAAACTCTGAAGCCATTATAATGAAAAAGAGAATGAGAAGCAGTGGTTATGGAGCAGTGTATCTGACAGAGTGAATTTATGTGGTTTAGGGCCCAATCCAAAATTTATTGAAATAAATTTAAGTATTCTCTCAACATTTGTGTAAGACTAACTGACAAATACTACCCAATCACAAATCAAGCAGTAATGAAATGTCATCTTTTTTTTTTTGCCACATGAGTAGGTCAGTGAATTATGTTTTAGTGAATAACTAGTTTTGACCTTGTGATCTTGAGATCCTTTGTTTAGTCACTCAGAATTTGATGTTACTTATATACAAAATGATTTTCAAGTTTAATATACTGATCTATTGAAATCAGTTTGCATTCTGAGTCTGGCTTGGGATATTTGGATAAACATTAAGTTAAATAGTTTATAAAACTCCTTTTTATTTCTGTGATATGGATAGACCTATTTTATTTTGGCAGAAAAATATTTTGTTTGCTCTCAGATATACCCAATGAGGAAGATTTTACATATACAGCAAAATTGTTGATATTTCTTATATGAGATGACAGATAAAGAAAGCAAAGCCTAGATAAGATATACAGAAAAAAAAAGTCAAAATAGACATAATGAAGTAAATAATATAACATTTTTTATCCTATTTTTTTTCCAAAATACTTTTATTCTGAAAAAATGACTGGTAGATACACTGAAATTGCACTTAATAATAAATGTCCAGTTTATCTGAAAATAGTAACTTTCCCAAAGTTCAAAAGGATCTTCAGCTGTTTTCTATTTACAAAGAACAGTCCAGATTCTGTCTGGATTATGCCTAAACTGCTAAGTGGACATCCCAGCTTTATTTGGTCTAATGCAGATTTTATTTAAACTGTAATAACAATTTTCTTTTTGTGTGCATATATATATATATATTAGTATGGTTTAATAACAAATAATATCACATGAATTATTCTGTTGCATGCATTTGCTTCTCCCAAAACAGCATCAATTCATTTTAATCTGGCATAGGAAGCATGTATTAACTCTCCTGTTTTATTTTGATCTAATTTTTAGGAACACTTCCAGGGAGAGTAACTTTGTATTTCTTACTTATTTTACCTGGAAAAAGACCAACAGTGTGCAATTCCAAAGTTAATACCTCATAATCTTTTTTCCGATTCTAAAACAAAATTTACCAAGTTATTTGGTGCCTGGTTTTACCCTGGCTTTTATCTCATTTCTCAGGAGCTGTCACGTATGCTGGTTCGTATTTTTGCTATTTGAAAACATGAAAATAAATGGGAAATATTTTCGTATGGTAGGTTGCACAAGTGCAACACCTTGTTCTTCTACTAAATCATTTCCATCAAGGCCTAGAAGTTTCCCCACAGCCATGTTCGAAATTGAAATCAATAGTTTCTCCCTCTCATACAGAAAACAGTTCATCTCTGTATGAAAAGGTAGAAAATGACACTAAGCAGATTTATTCTTGCATTTATGCAGAGGGCAGTTAGGGACAGAGCAACATCCTAGTGCCTAGGAAACCGTGACTTGAACTAAAGCAAATACCAGACTAATTTAGATTTTGGTCTGTGTTCTGGATTTTCCTTTCTACTGCATCAGAAAATAAAATTTGCCCCTTCTTTCACTTTGAAATGGCATCGAGTCTGTGTGATCCCATGCTGTAATAAATATACATTTAAAATTTTACTCCTTGATATTTAAGTTAATTTCGCTGTTGTCCACATTTCTGTCTCAGTCTTCTAAATGTCTGTTGGGAGATGATATTAAAATGCTAATATGCACCTGTTTCTTTAAAGAAAATGATCATAAAATCATTAATTCATTCTGAGATAAGAAACAAAACCTCTAGAGATGTTCTATTTAATATTCAGATATGGATTGTTTTGATAGAAGTGCTTTATCACTTATAACAAAACATGCATGGAGAGTGTAAGAAGATTATAAGATATCAGACACCTAATAATGAAGGTTAGGTCATGGATAACAAAGTTGCTGTAAGTATTTGAAAAACAGAAATAGAAGTGCAAATCCTCAACTGGATTTAGTCTCAAACACCACTTCTATTTCCTCATATTATTGAAATATGAATATACAGTATTAAAAAGGCTAACACCCTTTTACAAAAGTCATCTAGCTGTCAGGGTGCAGTCAATAGTAAAAATAAAAATAAAACATGAAGAACCGTGAACTCTATGGCACAAAGTCACTCCATATCCTGGGAGTACTCCAGCAACAGACTGTAGCAGAATTGATCTTTATATTGCTTTTCCACTGGATCAAAAGCAGACAGTATCATTACTAAAGGAAATCATATCCTGAATTTTTAGAAAGGAGGGGGTTTTTTTATTTCTATGACCAATTTATGACTTCCCTGATGCTCCTAGGAAATGAGGTAACCTATACTGAAGTGTTCAAAAGAAGTACAGTATAAAACTATAGAGAAGTCAGTATCATAACTAGAGAAAAATTTTCTTCCTTAACTTCTATGATAAAGGTCAAAATTGCAATGGATGACTTTTAATTTTAGTAGCATATCCTTCAAATAGTAATACAAATGTACAGGTGAAGCTTTGCCAAAGTCCAATAGATATCTGAAACAAAGCATCTCTCAGGATTTTCACAGCACCGCTATCAAACCAAGGTATTCATATGTTTGTGTGATATTACTTTTACATGACAGTTATAGAACATAACTGATGACTGCAGGGCTATAACCCAAGCCAATGTTAACAGTAAAAGAGCTGATGTTCCTTAGCATCACTCATCTTCCCTTCTCTGTCATTGCTATGCACCTGAGAAAGGAAAATATGCAGAGCTATCAAAAAAGAAATGCTAAGATGGTTTTAAAAATACATCAAATGAAACCTGAAAAAAAAAAAAATCTCTAAAATGTCTCTTAAAAGGTTCCTATGGACAAACTCTCAGCGGCAGAGCAAAGATATCACATTAAAGAAATGTGTTTCTTATTTTGTTATTAATGTAAAATAATTAGCCTTTAGTATAAAAAGTCTTTGTCTTTAGTGCAAATACATGAATTTTAAAGTTTTAATCACACCACCACTCCGGTTTTTAGGGGAAAAATTCACTAGTCATATTACTGACATCATTTACTCTAATGAAGTCATTCCCTTCACCTTTGACACCAGCACTGGAAGAACTTACTTCCTGATAAAAAAATTGTATTCTGCTAATATGTCAAAAGTTTGCAGTGAGGGATCTCCAGGGTTTTTTTGGTGTTTTTTTTTGAGGACAAATAAAATAAAATAAACCCTCTTATCCTACCAAGTGTGCAATGTTGGCAGTTCTCCAAAGTGAGTTATACTCTGAAATGGAGTGCACAAACAAAACACCAAACCAAACCAAACCAAACCAAACCAAACCAAACAACAAACTCCCAAAAACAACAAATGCCCCCCCCCAAAAGCTAAACAAAAAAACCCAAACCAAAACAAACAACCACAAACAAAACAAAACAAAAAATCAACAAAACAAAACAAAAAAAATCCAAGCAACAAAAAACCAGCCACTATGGCTTTATTTTATTTTTCTCTTGGCTAATTATTAGTCAGCTCACTATCACCAGTGACTATGATATATCAATTGCTATCAAAGAAAGTAAACATAACTTAGTACAAATTTAATTTTCAGATGTCTACTTTAATTGTTGTTCCAGCTCTGCAGCCTACGATAATCTTTATCATAAGACTTTCTGAAGTAGCACAGATGAACAACTTTGTTAGATGTTGCAACTTGACTTGTACACTGTGTATAAAAAAAGGAGAGTTCTCATGCTCTAGTTAATTAATTGGATTATGCCTTCAAAAGGATTGACACTTTGTATGCCCTTATTCTAAGCACTTTTTAAGAAAGTTTGCAGAATACACTTCAGAAGAATAACTTAAGGATGAACTTTCAACTTGTGCTATATACAGTTTTCTTTAAAAAAGGCAGTTTTAGAGGGCAGGAAGAAATGTTAAGGAGAAAATTATGTGCCATACTTTTATGAACCGTGGGATCTAAGGAAGAGATATATCCTTAGTAGGACTTTAAAAATGTTGCTGTCATGATTCCTAATTTTCTTTTTCTGTGAATGGCTTCTTTTTTTCTTATCAAGTAGACTTTAGGCTAAGGGAATGGTCAAATATACCCTGGACATCATATACTATAATCATATAATATGAAGTACTATACAAAGGATTATACAAATATTTTTGCCGATTATAGATATTTGTATTCCTTAATATATTAGTCTTTGGTCCTACATCACCTTAGGAATAGTCTGAATATTAATTTAGCACACAGAAATAGACAGTGAATCTAGCTGGACTAGCATAAAAAAAAATCTGCCTGAAACTGAAAATACTTTCCCATCATGGGTGGTAATTTTCCCCAGAAAAGATTTATCCTGAGTCATATGCATGGTCATAGTGTTCTAAATAACTCTGAGATAAAATTTAACTTACTTTCAGTTTTTTGTTTTTCTATCACTTCACTTGAATAGAACATATAGGAAGGACTAAGGAAAAGATTAGCTATTTCTAAATATCTTCAGACCTGTAAAAATTCCAAATGCACACCAAAACATAGCCAGTCAAAACCTACCAGAAATATTGAAAACTGTGATAAGCTGAATGTTATATTTACAACTTTGCACTAATCCCAGGTTTAAAATAAATTTAAGTAATGAAAGTTTTTAGCTTTGTGGAAATCAGTAGCGATTTCTGTAGAAGATCTCAGCAGAATGAGAGATTTACAGAAGTGCACAGTATACTATAAAAGGATTTCAGCTGAATGACTGACAAATTTGGCTGTTTGGCCTGTTAGATGTCTACAGCTGAGGAGGGTGTACAGATGTGGTTAACCATGCTCCACTGTGACAGCCCACCTTCAAGCTATCCTTTTTTCAGACCCCAAATTTCCCTTTTTCATGCTGATGCCCAGATACTTAGAAATTCCAGTGATCAGAAGAATTCTGGTATATTAGGCATGTCTTAACACCTGATAAAATTTTATTTCTTAGATGAAACTACCTACCATTAGCCTGAGGAATATTTCCCAGCTATGTGATTCTGGGGGAGGTGAAGGCATAAAGTGTTTATTTAGATCTATGCACATGCAGGGGATTGTCACACATTGTCATACACATTAAGACATTCACATATCAATGGAAAGAGTATCCCAAATGAGATATAAACTTGCTTGAGGGCAGAGGATTAACATTTTTATTTAACCTTTTGTTGTTAATTCTTCTCTTGGGAGGGAAATAAATCGGGTTTGATGTTTCAGGGAGATGAAGAACTTGATTTTTACTTAAACTTTGTTGACTGTAAAATGTTGGGGGCAGAAAAAATGGTGCTTTACAACTCAAAATTGTTTCAGGACAAGAAAAACATAGTTTTATAATAAAAGTAATATTTAATGATACATATTTTATGCTGCCACAAAATTTTTTATTTCAAAAGATTGTTCAAGTCTGCAGGCATACACATTATTCTGTAACCTGACATTCAGCATGGAGAAGAAAAAAGATACTTCCTTGCCTCAATATCAGAGGCATGATCACCCAATATTAATTTATCTACAATTCTGATAAAAATAGCATGACTGATACATCTGGTATATAAGTACTTTTTTTCAAACACTAAAAGATTAAAATAAACACCAAGTCACTAACACTAAGTAGTACTTGCAAGCTGAGAAAAAAATTAATAAAGTGATTAATATTTAAAACTTGTCTAGAAAGAACTGTCTTCAATATTTATATGGCATCATAAAACTGCACCAGAAATGCTAAATACTGCGGAAATATTTAAAATCCAGAATGCAAGTCTGTGTCACTAAAACACTTTTTCTTAGACAGCTTCATTGCAAATTCTTGCTTCTTTGCAAATTTTTAAACAGAAAAACCTTGCCTAGAAGAATTCCAGGTGAATTGCTTAAATAACTGTTGATGAGCACCAAAGTTATTTATTAATTACTATTATGCAACCTCTGAAATTACTATTTTGTAGCTGATTTGGTTTACAGAATGAAAAACAATAAAAATCCTCTTATTTCACATTTGTACCCAACCCTAACAGAAAATAAAAGATTTCATAATGGACTTAAAGATTATGTATTCAGACTGATAAATATCTGGTTTGTCTTATTAAGGAAGCCAATGAATACGAAATATAAAAGCCAACAGATTATGCAGTGATCTTATTTTATCCTCCCACTTTCTGTGTTTCCTGACTGCTACATAAGAAGTGATAGTACTAATTTAATGTAGTGACCTCTTTGCACCCTGTTGATGTCTCTGTGAGCTCACCTCGAGTCAGATAGACACGTTGAGGGCAAGACATTGTTATAATGCCTTGAATGCAAGAGCTTTCTGAAAACTTTAGCAAGTAATGGAAATAACCAAATCACTGACTGCACTTCTGTGTGTTAGGTAGGATCCACAAAGAAGCAATGGCATGTGATGAGAACAGGAAGTCTTAAATCTTACTAATTTTATATTTGAGGGCAATACTGGCATCCATCTATGCATTTGAGAGGCAAGCAATTTCCAAGACATTGGTGTTTCTTGGATTTGGTGTTTTTGTATCGTGCCTTCTCCTTTCAGTTTCATGAGGAAATCCACAATTTCATCACGTTATCTGTTTCCAAAACCAGACCAGGATTATGCTGCTCTTAGTCCCAGGATCATGCTGCTATCACTCAATCCATACAGAGGTGTTGGTGTGGTGTGCAGGTTTACTCTTGCTCAGTCCTGTACTATCAGTCAACTTGTAGAGGAAGAGTGGAGTGTGAAAAGCCCACATACACATAGTGTTTAGAGCGTTCCCTAAAAGTTTAAGTTGCTCAAAGCAAAAATGTAACAAAAATGTAACAAAGATTAATTACTATGATTGATTGTCAGCAACAGCAAAACACATGAATTGAAAATCTAAAGCTAGTACTCCCTTCTGTACCAAGAAGAAAGGGAGGCTTTACTGAGGAAAAACAGCGGCACTGCTCAGGGCATCCTAAACCGGGGAAAACATGGCTGTGGCAGCTACTCTCTCTGCTTTCCCAGGTTTCTCTTCTTATACGGGAGGGATCTGCCATTTAGGATTCTGTATTTTCATCAAATACAGAATGTTTGCGTATGTTAGATGCATGATCTTTGTTTACTTTAAACTAGTGCTATTCAGCTCTCAATTTTCCTTTAGTGATCTGAACTTGTGCAACCTGTTTGAATTTCTGCAACTGCACTATGAAATGTTTCCGGATGCAGTATTTAATTTTTAATTTATTGCACAGAATTTAAAGCACCTAATTTATAAGAGATTATTAAAATAAGTTGTTTTACCATCTCTGTTCAAGACAATGTGCTGGTATTCAAACCATTCCATGAAAATAGGTATTTTATTTTCTCGTAAGCCTTTGGCTCTTTGTGATGACTGCAGTGTATTTACACAAGTGAGAGTTTACACATGGGAAACTTAGATACAAAAGCATAAAATTCAAAATAATCTCTAATTTTGAGTATCTGATATCAAATATCTAAGAGCATTTTTCCAAAGTTTTTAATTGATGTATTTAATCATGATTTCCATCGTGTATCCCTTCAAAAATCTTGTCGATAAGAAGCCAAAATGTTATCATTTCAAGTCTCCAGAGGATGACACATCTGGTTTCCTGACTATTCTGAAATTTAAAAAATATCAGCTCTAACTCCAACTTAGTTCACATTAATAGTAATGAGGCAGTTATAAAGAAGGTCTGTATTCTAATTCCAGTTGTAAAAATAAACCTTATCACACTCTAATCCCATTTTTTTCTGATAATCTAAAATGCTTTTAAACCCTACCCACTTAGTGGAGCATCCCTTTTGGTCCTGAATACCACACACAATTAAACTTTTGATAAAAAAAAGTGTATTTTGGTAACCCAATTAGGTGGTTTCTTTTAGGAAGAGGCTAACAGATGAACAAGTAATTTAAAATCCCTTTCTAATGTTCAAATAATAAGGATTGTATTAAATCTCCCAGTATCCACTACCTAGTGCTCATGTAGATGGACAATGTTCTAGAAGATACTATTTATGTTGCACTCAGAAACTCTCCCTTCATGGCTTTGCTCTCCATATTTCTTTCCTTGGAAACTTGCAGTTTTGTCACTAAAAATACTTCTACTGAAAGTAAATCTCTGTGAATGCATGGCCTGCTGATAAGAGAGATGGGCTCTGGTAGGCAGGACAAGAGAGCGTGGAAAGATTGCCAGATCCCCTCCTCTCTCTACTATCAACATTACTGTCCTTGGTAGTTTTTTCCAGTTTTGATTACAGAAAAAGTCATTGACACAATAATTCTTGAAATTACTAATATACTTCAGATACTTGATGCCACAGTATAACAAAAGCAAGTTTAAATTATTAAATTTAACCCATTCTTATGAGTCATCCACTTTAAATTAATGACCGTGTTTTTTAAAAGCCATTGGAGATATGCAAATACATGAAAACTTTGTTAGAAACTCAATGAGGTTTAAGTACAAACCATAATCTGACAGAAACAATAGTGTTTAAAATTACAAGCAGATGGGAAAAGAATAAAATAGAAAAACAATTTTCCTGCTAGGACATTATATTGTTTAAAGTTTGGTATAAATTATGTCTTTTGTCAGAATCAGGACACAAATTTTAAAGATAAACAAAGCAAAAATGTAGGTTATAACAAAAAAAGTAATTGGTATTCTGTGCTTGGAAATATTCAGTGATCAGTATTTAAATATAAAACGTTGAAATCTGGTAAGCTAGGACTTCATTCAGACAACTGAGATTTTATCATATGGAATTCAAATTTTTAATGCAGTCTGAAAAATAGAATAGTAACAGGGAAAAATCTATCCTGCTAAAATTTTAGGCTGAACATATGTGCTCTGTACTACATGAAGAATTTGCTAGATGTAGCAAATATAGAATGATTTACAAAGGGCTTTGCCTAACAAATCTATGAATCTGCTTTACTTTTCATTACTAAAAAAATATCAAATGGCCTGAACAACTTATAGTTGAACCTGTGAATAGATATAAAATAGTTATGAAGTAACAATGAAGTCTTTATGCTTCACGATAAATGCTTTTATCCTACTCACTGATATACATTTGTTTTATTACCTTGTAAATATTTAGGTTTGTGTAGGGTCCACTTCTGGAAATATTCCACTTGTACAAACACATTGTGTACCAAAAACAACATTTATGTAAGAAATATTTTAAAGGCTAATAGTAAAGAGAATAAATACACTTGAATCATAGAATGCCAGAATTGTAGAATGGTTTGGAAGGGACCTCTAAAGTCTAGACTATCTGTTCCAAGCCCCCTGCCATGGGCAGGGATGCCTTCCTCTAGACCAGGTTGCTCAAAACCCTGTCCAGCCTGGCCTTGAACACTCAAGTTGCTGATGCTGCACTCCATGCAGCTGTAGAGGTTTGCCCTGGAAGTCTTTACTGAATCAAGTCGGTCTCTGGCGTTCCTTGCACGTATTATTATGCTTGAGCATGAAGAGCTCTTCCACTTTAGGAAAAATGTTCTCAAACAGCTGCCAGCTCTCAGTCTCACCCCCAAGCTGTCATTAGTGCTATGGTTATGTTAGGGCTCAGGGAGCAGAAGGGTCTCTAGATCCAGGGATTCTGTACTGGGACAGACACACCAAGGGAAGCATGGCACTGCACCAAGTTTGGCGTCTCGGGATCTTTCTCATCTGGGCCCCCTCAGGTGCTGGGGGACTCTGCCACAGCCCCAGGCTGCCATTACAGTGAGGACTGGGGTTCAGAGATCCACAAAGACTGCACCACCAGAGACCCTGGAGGTGGGAGAGGAATGCCAGGGGTAGCACAGTACTGTGTAAGCATTGCTTCCATCACTTTTAACCTCAGTTTCCCTGAAAATGTAGGATCTCTGAATACTAACACTAATGGCAACTAAAGTTTGAGGTCCCCAGCACCATGGGTGTCCAAGATTTTTTTTTTTTTAATTTTTCAGTAAATTAAAATAATGTAAATATAAATCTCCTTTATCATTTTGTGCAAGCCATGTATACTTGAGTTTAATGGAGTTATGCTGCAAGGAAAGACAAGAGGTAAGCAAGGAATATCTCAAAAATTTTTGTTGTTTATCTGTGGAGTAATACTGGATAAGAAATGACATTTCCCACAGAAGTGGAAGCATGCATTGTAGAATCCTGTGTTTCTATGGATCAAACAGCTTCTGAGAGCTGCACCTGGAGTGACTCACTGAAGAAAAAATCTTTCCCAAAGAGAATAATAAACTTGCAAACCCTGTAAGAAAACCTTTCTGTAACCTAAATGTACACATTGTTAAATTTGCTTAACCATCACTGAAGGTTTAATTAAAGAATTGTTTTTCTTTGCAATTGAATAATTTATTTAAAATAATATTCAATTTAAAAAAATTATAACCCATTATCTAATGCAAATAGTCTAAAAATCTGTCAAGAAAGGGAGTGAGAAAGCCCTCTAAGTTTGAGAAAGCCATTTTGGTGACACTCAGAAAATACTGAAATTCTTTTAAAAGATCACATGTTGCTAGGCAAGTGTCCAGATGTCTGAGCAACAATGTTGTATGTATCTCTGTTAATATGAATGGGACGTACTTCAGTCCTATTCCACTGGAGCCACATATATGACAAAAATTCATTATTTTCTAACATTACAACAGCAAAGCCCCCACAAAACAGTGTAGAATAAAAGCAACACAAATGGCATAAAAATTCTTATTTCCTGGAAACATGGCAAATGTCACATAGTATGATTTTTTTTGTTATTGTTTTCTTTTTTAACCATTAGAGTGGTAAAATTCTGTAACAGGTGGCTGACAGGGCTAGTGGGATCCCTGCCGTTGGAGGTGTTTGGCAACCTGCTTGGATTAGACCTGCTTTGAGTAGGGAATTGGATTAGGTGACCTCTTGAGACTCCTTCCAGATTCTGGTTCTGTGATTGCATTATTCTGGTGACCCATCAGGAGGTCTGTTTTTCAGGCTGTTACTTTACAGTGGAAGCTCTGTCTACAACTGCCTGAAAAAAGGTTCCAGCCAGGTGTGCTCAGCCTTTCCTCCCAGGAAACCAGTGGCAGGACAAGAGGACACAGCTGTGACATAAGAGGTTTAAGCTGGATGTTAGAAAGAAGTTCTTCACAGAAAGGGTCATTGGGTATGGAATGTGCTACCCAGGGAGATGGCGTCACCATCTCTGGAGGTGTTTAAGAAAAGACTGGATCTGGCACTTAGGGCCATGGTTTAGTTGACAAGGTGATGTTAGGTCATAGGTTGGACTTGATCATCTCAAAGGTCTTTTCCAACCTACTTGATTCTGTGATTCTGTGATTGTTATTCACAACAGTGCCATAGGCTTTGGTGCTTTCTCTGCTCAGCTGCAACCTCTGCTATGTTTGAATGTCATCACACTGGAGCCATGCATTTTTTTTGTGCTCTGGTGTCTCAGACTCTTCCTTTTAAATGTATTTATCACTAAACGGTGTGTCCCTGATCATTCCTCAAGTATCTTTACTTTGTTGTAAATAAATCATTCTGTTCGTTGTAAGACGACAAAATTTCTACAATTCTGTAAAAATACACTGTAGATAATATTTGAATATTGATGGTTACTTGAAGTAACATTAAATAATCTTTCAAGGTATCTTCTGAATGGGTAAAGTAAATAAATTATAAGAATGCTGTTCAGAGTTCTTCTTAAAGAAAATTAAAAAAAAAATTAATGAAGTTGTATAATTTGGGAAAAAATTTTCCTTGGTCCCATTTGAAAGAGCATAGACACTGCAATGAAATATCACTCCGAATATTTCTCAATACCAACTTTCAGAACCATGTACAGCTGTGCGTGTATGATATATATGTGTACACACACACACACAAATGCATGGGTAAAAGATGAGCTTTACCCTTATAACTGTCCTTCCAGGATGACTGGAAGTACGCAGATAACCAAATACCAAACAAATCATTAATAAGATTATCTAGTGGTTCATTTTCCTACACATTTGTCCATTCACATTTTGAAAATAAGATTCACAATATTAAGTTCTGCATGTTTTCAAGACTATTAGATTTGAAATAACATAATTGCTAAGAAAAAATAATTGGAAGTGAAACCTATCATCAGAACAGTAAGTGAAAACTATGAGAAAAAAAAGCCAGAGAACTTTGATACAACTCCTACTAATGACAAAATGCTCTTGAACATGAGATGCATATAATATGTATCATCCACTGAGATTCTTTAATCTAATTGTACATGTTTTGCCTCATTTAATGCTTTGGATGTTGGAAGTTTTGCTCAAAAAAAAGCGGAAGTCCAACCTTGCAATAAAAACTTCAATTTAATATGCTTATCATATTTCAGCAGAACTCTTCTTTATTTTTGGAATGGATTATACAAAATATATCAGCTGAATGATAAAAGAAAAACTAAAATTACGGCAAGAGATTAGCCATTATTGGCATAATTATTTCTACAGAAAGATATTGAAAAATAGCTTTTAACATGTTGAAAATAAAGAATTTACTACATCTTTAGAAATAAGTATGTAGCAGGAATATTTAATACTCCTCACACGTTATTTTCTTCTGCTTTCATGCATAATTTCTTTCATCATTCTCTAAAACATTAGGCATTGTTCTGTGAAATGATGCAATCAAACCAAATTATTTTGGAACATAATAGCTCAATACTCACATACTGATTACTCAAAGGTAATCTTGTGAGGGCAAGGCCTCACAAGGATTACCAAATCTTGTCTGACAAGGCCCTCACATACTGCATGTCTATTTTAAGAGAATAGCATAAGTACACGGAAGGTCTTATCTAATGTCAATGAAGTCAACAGAATGAGTCCAACATGCTTCTTTGGATGAAGCCATAGCTCATAACAGACCTCGAATATTTAGATGTTGACGCAAATCTTAATCAGAAAAATTAAGATATTTATGCTTTAGCTTCAGCTGTAAGGCATGAGACAACTTAATGATAGTGTTTAGATTTTCAATGAGAAAAGAATATCTACCACTTGAATTTTAATTACTCTAATAACACCAATGAGCTTCAGAGAAGTCTATCTGCTGGATTGATAAGGTGTGTTATAACTCTAAAATTTCATACAGATAGTAATGTGGCATTTCTCAAAGCTTTACACAGAAAAATAAGCTTCACTACAATCTTTTTCACTGCTTGTAAGACAGAAACACAGCAGAAACTCCCAAATATTAGAAAGGTGGTTTTGTTAAAGTGTCCTTCTATTGATCTTATAGCTGTGCATGGGGAAGACTTAGCAGTGACTTCAGGGGCACCAGGATTTAAAATAGTATTATTAGATAATTCCTGACATGTTTATTTTTAAAACATTTGAGAAAAGTAATAAAAAGAATGCCCAAATATCACTTCCAATGTACAGCATTCTCCACTCCTTTATGTTTGAAAACATCTGAAGAACCAGAATTTTAAAGATTGCTGAGTCTACATTACGAATGGTTGAACACCCATAAATATTTAGCAATATCAAGAGCATTTCTTTTTCCAAATTTATTTCTTATGTTAATTATCTGGAAAGCAGCCTAAGCATGTTAGTGGAATGACAATGAATATATAAATAAATTTATACAGGATACTAAAACTAAGGAGGAGAGAGAAGGAGGGTAAAAAGCTTGTAATCATAAACATCAAGCATAATGAATGTAAGATGAAAATGTGGTCAACCCTTCTGTACCCTCAGAAATATGTATCTTACCTGTAATAAACCTGCTTGAATGACAGCTATATTTTTAGAAGATGCACAGAAAATAAACGAAGTAGTATCTGATAAGTCTAGCCTTACATGCTGAGCAAAAATTTGGTTTTCAGCATGTGTGTGGAACCTCCCTCATAAAACACTGAATTCCATTATCCTATTTTCTAAAGGGTTCTGATGGTGTGGCATTCATAGAATCATAGAATCATAAAATAGTTTAGGCTGGAAGGGACTTTAGAAGATGGATCATCTAGTCCAACCCCTCTGCCAAGGACAGGGACATATTTCTCTAGATCAGATTGCTGTCATTCAAGCCTCACCTGGAAGACTGCCGGTGTTGGGATACCCACAACTTCTCTGAGCAATCCTTTCTGGAGTCTCACCAACCACATTGTAAAAAATGTCTTTCTTATGTCTAAATCTACCATCTTTCAGTTTAAAATCATTGCCCCTTGTTCGTTCACCACAGACCTTAAAAAATTATTTTCCTGACTTTCTTAACACCCCTTTATATATTGAAAAGATATTGAATTCTCCATAATCTGAACTACACTCTTACCTAAATCACAGTCAATGATGGTTGCTTCTGTAGAACACCAGGGGGAAAAAATCCCACAGTCTTTCAGGAGATATCTACATATGAAAACAGGAAGGAAAAAAAATCCCAAACAAAAGAAAACAATTCTTCACTTTCCTTATTTTTTCTATGAAGGGATATGCACGTATTGTAAAAACAGTCTTAAAAACCTCTAAGGCCTCTGTGAGGCCAGAGACTACATGACCTCACAGCCTGTTTCAAGGCTTTGCTGCCTTCAAGATGAAAAAAAAAAAATCTTTATACTATGTCTGAATATCTTCTTCTCATTTGTGCTTCTAGTCTTCCCATGTGCTGCTGCTGCAGCGACTGGCCTGCCTGGAGCAGAGATTGCCCTGCAGCCCATGAGGGAGAGAGACCACGGTGATGCATGTTCTCTATCTGCAGCCCATGGACAACCACAGTGGAGCACAAATTCACCCTGCATCTCACGGAGAACCACATGCTGCAGCAGGTGGCTACATCCTGAAGGAAGGTGCAGTCCTTGGGTAATCCAAGCACACCAGAGTGCCAACAGGAATTGCATCTTGTGCAGAGAAGCCCACACAGGAGCATCTTTCCTGGCACAAACTCTGCCTCTGGAGGACCCACACTGAAATGATCTCTTTCCGGTGGACTGTACTCCACAGGAAAGGTTCACGTTGGAGCACTTAATGGAAAACTGTCTCCCACGAGAGGAATCCTATGCTGTAGAAAAGGAACAGCCTAAGGAGGAAGGAGGAGGAGAAATGAAGTGTTATAAAGAGACTGCAATCCCCATTCCCTAATCCACTGCAATGATGAGAGCAGGAGGACATAGAACAGTGAATGAATGACACTGAACTTGAGGAGAAGGTGGGTATATAGAGAAGGCATTTTTATGTTTGTCTTTATTTTCTCACTGTCCCACTCTGTTATTTATTGGCAGTAAATTCAGTAATCTTCCCCTAATCATGTTTTTCCCATGACAGTAATTGATCTCCCTGTCTTTATCTCAGCCCATGAGCTTTTACATCTTCTTTTCCTCTCCCCACATTGATGGGGAATGAGAGAGCAGTGGCTGGATATGGCAGCCAGCTAGGCTCAAACCCACCATATTATCCCAAAAGGAAACCAAGTTGACCACACATGACTTACCCTTAGTAAACACATGCTCTCTATTCCTGATCAATTTCCTCTTCCTCCTACACCCAGAAATCTGTTTAGGGAGGCTCACTCTATGACTTTCCCAGAGATCCTAGGATCCTAGACTGACCTAGTAGGGATATAGATGGCAGAAAAATGATTAAGATTAGAGAAAGAGCAGCTTTAGGAAGATAGCAATTTGCAGATAAAGCATTTGATGTGGATATATTTGTAAGAGAAAATTATTTATCATATTTGTAGTTAAGGCTAACATAATTTGTTTGCCCCAAAAATACTATTAATTAATTTTCAACATGTCTCTAGTTTCACAAACATATTTCAAGAAGATATATTAGGTGCAATCACCCGCTGAAATGAAATATCACTCAGTAAGAGAGGTTATAAATCCTAGCAAGTGTTATTTTAAGTGTTCTGGGATCTCATTCAGACAATGTCATATCACATCACAGAGTAAAACACAAATTTGTTTGTTGTCATACCAGCTAAGCAGCAAGTATAATGTTCTATGATGTGATAGAACCCGACGTATGGCAGGAAAGATGCAAGGGTTATTGAGGTACTAGGAGCCATGGAAGTGCCTGGGAATGATCACATAAGAGTTAGGGCTTTTCTGCCTGTAGAAAGATAACGCAGCTGGTGAGGGAGCCAGCTAGGGAAGACATCCTGTTGGATCTGTTTACAGAGAACTGGTGGGTTATATGGTGCTTGGAAGCAGCCTTGGGCATTCTGATCATGAAACGTTATCAGTTTTTAGTTCTCAGGGATATCAGCACAACAGCTACCTTGGATACCCTCAGGGCAGACTTTGGCCTGCTTAGGGGACTGGGTGAGAGAGTCCCTTGGGAGACAGCCCTGAAGGGCTCAAGTACACAAAATCTGGACATTCTTCAAGAAGGAACTCATACAGAGACAGTAACAAGGCACCACCATGTGCTGAAAGACGGGTTGGCAGGAAAGAAGACCAGCCTAGCTGGACAGAGAGCTTTGGCTGGCACTCGGGAGAAAAGGGAGAGTTTGTGCCCTTTGGAAGAAGGGACAGGTAAGTCAGGATGATGACAATAATATAATAAATTTATGCAGGGAGAAAATTAAAAGGCTAGAACTTAATGTGTCTATTGCTACAAAAGACAAAAGGAATTGTTTCTATACATACATTAACAACAAAAGGTAGTCTATAGGTCCTACAGATCAGCTTTCCGCAATTCCGCAAGCCTAATAATGTTTAAAAATTTGTATTTCCACCAAACAAGGACAGGTGGCATACTCCTTGTCTCAGTAGTCCTGAGTTTATGGGAAATAAAGTTGATTATGTCAGGAAGGTGAGGTCTTGGTTACTAGAGCACCAGCTCTTTCAACTATCCCTCAAGCTCAGTAAATCAGAGATGGAAAAAGAAAATGTATAAACCACATATACTGCATTCTAAATCTTGCACCTTCTTACTCAACTTTGTCTTGTAGTCAGTAATACCTAGTAATTTATCAGAATCCTGTAAGCATGATTTTCACATGGGCTTCTGGACAGTATTACCTTGAGATCTGAGCTTCTTAGCTCCCTTAGAAGTCTAGTTCCCTCGATGACTCCCTTCACATTCTATCACCTACATGAAAGATCCTTCTGCAGAACCTTTCTCCTTGAAATATTTTGCATTTGTGTTCAGTGACAGCAATTTGATTATAGATCTTTCCTTCATTGTTCTGTTCTTTGTGGCAGCTAAGAGAAGCCAAGAACAAAAATATTATCTCCTTTCATGTATTTTAGGAACCATTTCAGAAAATTCACATTCCGCAGAGATGGGAGCATATTTTGATTCCAGAAAAAGGGACAGAAATAAACTTTGTTGTCAATAAAAGATCTTATTTTTAAGCTTCCCCCCAAAAGGAAAGAAACTCATTATTTTAAAGGACATAATAGGTAAAATTTATTAAATTTTCTTAAGGTTTATACTCTATAGGAAATAGATGACTAAACCCAACCCAAATCAAAGCTTACAAGCACAAAGCACCCAAACAAAGAAAAAAAAAGGTGGATACAAAGGAGAACAACTGTTAACCCAGTCAAAGCCCAAGACATAACAAATTAGGAGCATTTTCTAAAAGGCAACTGTACATCCTCTAAGAAATTGCTGAAGTGATGCACCTGCAGCAGTTATAAGTCACTTTGCCTTTCTTTCTAAGAACCATTAGATTCACCCTTTGCTCTAATTGGGCTCTGAGAACTTCTGTGCTTCTGTAACATTTTGTTTTTTGTAATAATTTGTTTTTCAAAAGAACACTAGCTCTCCCTATCCATAGGGATACTTTGAAAGGCAAGATGGCTAACACAAACGCAGGCTAACAGGACGCATCAGGAACATATAGGCAATGCTCTAAATGCATTTAATTAAGTGTAGAAGTAATGAACTTCATGCAAGATTAGGAAATATTCAAATTAAGCGGCTAATAAAGAAAAAAAAATAACAAATGTTCATTAAAATCTATACAGATTTTTTTAAAGTATGCTATGTATGAACATTTTGTTTCTATAGACTCAACTGATATAGCTACTAGAATAAGCTCAACAGGGATTTTTCTGATCATTTTACTTGACAAACATTTTCTTTAAACATAAGCATGTTGAAAAATTAGTTGCACTTGAGACAGTATTAGCTGCTTTTTGATTATTTTATTGTGCAAACTTAAGCAACATCAAAGAAAATTAATTTTTAAAAATGGACTATTAGTTTTGGATATATTTTAAAGTAATAACTAAGCCTTTCCCTCTGATTTGAACTTCATTAATTCTAAAAAAGTAAATTTTCTGACATTTGTATTCACTATATTCAATCTATAGTTTTGTTTTAATGAGACAAAGACATTATCTATTAATTGTCAAAGGGTATATTAACTTAGTTACTGATCCCACCTTTGATAAATGTTCTTAGAAATCAAATTCCCTGCTTGCTAAGTTGGACTTAGTAATTTATGCTATGAAAAATCCATGATTTTCAGATTTACAGCAGACATTACATTTGTATGCAGTGAACTTTCTTTTGATCACTTTTTTTTTTTAAACTTATAAATTTCACAAGATAAGCTGTGGAGCTGCTGCTAGAAACCCATCCCTTCTCATTAAATTTAATCCAAAAAAAGTTAAATAAGGCTGAACTCCACCATACATAATTCTGGCAATAATTCAGCAAGGCTGAATTTTTAAAAATAAATATCTTCTTTTATACTACTGCTTATGGTAAATATAGAGTTAAATTAGCAGTGTAGATTTTCAGAATTAAACATGCCAGTAAATGTTTTCTGAATTCTAGCTTCCCCAACTTTTTTATCACTAGTTTCTTTCTTATTCACAAACAACTTGGTTCCACCTGGCTAACAAAAACAGTGGGCTAAGTTTCAAAATCTGTATCTTACACAGGTAAGACACTCACCTTGCGTTTGAAGCATTTTGAAATGTTATTTTCAAAATCTGTGATATTTCATCAGTCTGTGCCCACAATGCTCTGTCTCACATTTTGGTGCTTAATTCTCAGAATTTCTAAGCTGGGGCTTAGAAACACCCAACTTTACTGTCCTGCGTGGAGACTGCAGAGACCAGCAGAGGAGCCAACTACACACACAGCTAACATGAGCAACCAATGAAAGCCTCAGGGAAAAAAAACATTTTCTATGGTGACCCTGGGGAAGACATCTGAAACTGTCCCCAGATTGTGTTCATAAATCTTTAGAATAGTGTGAGCAAAAGTCAATTGCCTGGTTCTTTTAACTGTCAGGTGGGGAAAGAAGAGGAAACCCCTTAGAAACTTCCTTAGAAAAGGAACCCGTGTCCATTATTTCCTTTCCGAACTTCCAAATTTTAGTGCTGCATGCATTGGTTTCAGTGTTGCATTCCTTGATATCAGTTTTGGTTTTGTTTTTGTGGGTTTCATTATTGTTTGCTTGTTTGTTTATTTGTGCATGTGTGTGTATGTGTGTCTGTGTTTGCATTCTCCATAGATAACTTGACAAAGGCCCTGGTTACCATTCTGTAAAAGCTTTGAGGTTTAATTTTATTTTATAATTCCTTCATATTTGAAAATCAATCAACTTGAACACCCTGAACTCAGATATACTGTTGCTATGAGCGAGAAATAAGAATTTTTAATAAAATGGTGAGATAAAGGAATGAGGAAGAGAAGGGATAAAATAACGTGTTGGGACAGAAAATGGTACGATGGATCAAAGGGGAAGGATAAAGGTGAATGTGTGAAGAAGAATGAAAGAGAAAATAATGTAGAAGAGCTAACTTTGAAGAAGTTTCAGCTAAACAATCAGAAATGTCTGTTCTTTTGCTTCAGTTTAGAACTTAAAATATATTTATAACCCCTTTCATTTCTTTTTCTAACACATTCATACTTCTATTTTTATATTTTATATTAGGATTTCTTCATATGAAGTAATTGCAGTGAGAAAAATAAAGATTTTCTTTGAGCAACGTGATTGTATTGTTATAGTCTTACCTCTGTTCTGTTTGATCACAAATAAACAGCCGTTTATCTTTTCATTGATATTCATGAAAGCTTGGTATGGGTTCATATAATCATCTTGATCTCAAGCACACCTACCAGATGTTAGTGCTATAACTGAAGTTTTAAAACATTGAGGGCATCCTACAGGAAAGTTACAGGACTTTTTACAAGGACACATAGCAAGAGAAGAAGCGGGAACAATTTTAAACTGAAAGAGGTTAGTGTTAGACTGGATATCAGAAAAAAAAGTTATTTACTGTGAGAGTGATGAGGCACTGAAAGAGGCGCCCCACCCCTGGACATCTTCAAGGCCAGACTGGATGCGGTTTTGGGCAACCTGGTCTAGTGAAAGGTGTCCCTGACCCTGGCAGGGGGGCTCGAAGTTGATGTTCTTCAAGGTCCCTTTCAATTCAAACCATTCTATGATTCTATGATTCTCTGATTCTCTTATATGTGGTATGAAGCAGCAGGAAACTAAAAAAGGAAAAGATGTGATGTAGGCTTTATGACAAAACACATTAATAAATCTGTGATTTATGCCTGTGAAGAAGATATAAAAACTCTTTGCTGCCTCATTATCTACATACCATTATGCTAATAAGTGGAATGTGTAGCTTATTCCAGGGGGTCTCTAATCCATTCAGTGAAATGGTGGCCCTAAAAATGATGGAGGTGGTTGCTGTGCAGGCATTGGTTGCTTCCCACGCTGGTGTTTCACGGCACCATGTCAGGTGCCAGCATACAATGTGCCACCCACACTCAGTCTTGTGGGAAACGGGGGACTCCCACGGTCAGAGGATTATAGGTGAGTGATGGAAACTGACTCCATGACAAGTGCCACCCCTATACAAACGTGCAAATAACCAGATACAGGCTCTGTAATGTGTGATAAAATACATTCAGCCTTGCTCAGACTTTAAATTCAGACTGAGAGAAAACAAAATAATATACCCCTATTATATCTTTTCTGTTCTACAAATAAGTAAAAGGGGTATAATTTTTCCTTTTCTTACCTCGTCATGAAGTATTTCAGTCTAACTGATTGAAAATTATATTCATGACTATAAATTATTCAGAACACCTTATATCAATCCTCTTTCCAAAGAGATTTTCCAGGAATCAAAGGAAAGAGGACAAGTATATTTTTTCTGTGAATCAGTATTCTAAAGGTCAAAAGGTATTTTTGAAACTATTTTTAGAATCAATTATAGTTACTAATTTCAGCTTTGCAGATTACACCTAAAGAATCTGTTCTGTGTAGAAAAGACAAATCTGATTAATATGTGATGAAAGGGCACTATTCATCTTTTTCAGGATTCATAGGGTTTAACTACTCTATATTTTCAATTTTTAACTAAAAATCATTAACCATAAACAGATTTTCCTTTGATTCTTGCAGCTGAAAACCTGTCCTCAGTTTTGTATACAACAGATTATCATAATAATACCTTTTTCTGGTTTTACACATTTTGTAGCCAACACATTTTGCAAAGAAATATTTTACATCACTTTATCCTTGAATATATAACAGGAACAATTCTAGGTGCAGTAAATGAGCTTCTGCTATGAAATGAATTTTCATATTAATTATTTCAGTGCCATCACTGGGATCATTTGCACTCACAATATATGAGATCATAATTATTAACATTCTCCCCATAATCTGACCTCAGATAATCGTCTTTCTTCTCTGAAAGGATTCAGAGGAGGAATTAAAAATATGTCATAAATTTGTGAGGTACTAAGCATATTTGTCCATTTGAAACTACAAGTTTTTATTTTTTTATGTTATGTTTTATGTTTTCTACAATCTCTCACTACCTGATTGCTCAATAGTTTTATGACTTTTGGAAAGAAATTGAGAATTTGAAGTTTTTTAAATGAGTTTGAAAAAGTGTTAAGAAATTCTGGATTAATTTCTTTCTTCTATGAATTTTGGTAGAAATTATTTCCCTATATATTACAGAAAATTCCAGAAGATTTCCATATCTTATTTATAACTGTTGAGTGCTTAAAAATGTGACTAACTTTTTCATGTGCTTAAGAAATTAAAATTTTGACCTAAGAAGACCCTACATATTTATTTCTAAATTATCTTTTTCATTAATTATTTGTACTGTGTACTGTTTTTGGATACCTTGCAAATACTCCCTCACTCTGCAAGGATACAAATATAATTGTTACTACTTGCTTTCTTAAAACAGACAAGGTAAACAATATTTTTCAGTCATTTGCCTGCTTTAATTCATATAAACTATTTGCCAATTTGAATTATTATTATATAGAATACGTTTGATCATATTTATTTGATGAATCTGAGAACAGTGCACACTCCAATGCAAGTTGGAAATGTCTGCATTATTCAACTACAATTTCCCCCATTTTCAGGCAGTGTAGTCTATAAAATAACAATAGCAAGGTTTCTTTAAAAAAAGTTTATAAAGTTTTAAAATTTTCTTTTATGTGAATATATATTGTGGCTGTAAAGAGAAATACTTCTGGAATTCCTTGGATTTTTTTCTCATTTCTGGTAACTAATTTCTCTCTGTGCCTTGAAAGAACCTCTTAATTATTGAACAGTGTGAATGAAATTCTCTTTTGCAATAAAGGTCTCATAGATAGAGGAGTCAACAGGGATCTCGAAGATAGCAAGTTTTACAAAGACAAGACTTATCAGAGTGACAGAGTGAAAAAGAAGATAAATTATACACAGTTCATCATTGTTCTTTCGCCATGAGTATCAGTAATAATTTATATTTGCTTATGACTGTAAAATTCTATCTATGACAACTAATTGTTGACATTTTGAAGTTTTAAAAATCCTAACCGGACATTAATATACAAAGTGGCAGTTAAATTCCTATTTATGTCCACTGTTAACTTCCAAATTAACCATTAAAGATAAACAAGTTTCATAAATAAAAAAATTGATTTTATTTTCTTATTGGTTTTGCACTTTTATAGGAGAATTATTTTTCAAGGAATCAGCATCTTTTATGATGCATAAATCAGACAAGACCTATATCCATCAATGCTTTAAAATATACACAAATAAGTATAACCTATATATATATACACAGAGACATATTTTTGGTAGGTTGTTTTGTACAGCTGGTGTGAACTTTATGTGATGAAAAATGCTGTCACAGAGGCAAAAATTCAGATACTCCAGAGAGTCTGAGTTGTCTTGGCAATCCTTTCAGATGGGTGATCTATCTGTTTCTCCATGAGAGTTCACATCAGGTTGCACCAGTACAGCTTTGAATTTTATCCCCGAGTGTCACACACGGTGTGTTCCTCTGAAGTGGCATAAGGCTTATTGCCACTCTCAGAGCAATGCATGCCCATGTCATCGTCACACTCGTTCAAGTAATGATGTGAGAGCCCGTACACATCAACACAGAGTGCTACACTGGTAAGTCATTTCACAAAACTGTTCATAAAAATGTTTGTTGCATGTGCCCACTGCTCACAGAAGATGATGGAGGCTTTAATTCGTGGCAATAGAGTTCTAATTCTAATGAGAATAGATAAGAATAGATAGAAATAATGTCCAATATGTTGGGCAAAAAGTGCTAATTGAAGGTCCCAACACAAACAAAGAAAAACGAAGCCTTGCACTTCCGTAAAATTTTAGAATGTTTGATGGAAATAAATCTCTTTTAGATAAGATTTTCTTCACAGCTCTTCACTGAATAATGTAAAATTAGACCATAAACCTTCTTGGACAGTTTGGCTTCCTGCTGTAGCATAAGACATGTGCTCATACAATTTCTTCCCTTCTGTCATAGGTCTTTCAAGAGATACTAAATCCCATTGTAAATACAAGCTGGAATAGGAGTGCACACTACCTTATTATTAACCTATTACTACATATCCCTTTTTCTACCTGAATAATTAACTCAGAGGCAGAAGTCCATCATTATGGCACAGAGCATACAACAGAATTATAGCGTTAAAAGTCACCTTCAAAATGCATTGAATCCTTTTCCTACTATAATTAGCTATAATTACTGTTGTAGAGTAGTTCTGATAACATACCAATTCCTTTAACTACCAGGTACTGGTGGCAAGCACCGTATAGTTATATGTATGTGTCTGTAAGTATATCTGACTTCCAGTACATAATTGTTTGCATAGAACTAACTATTAATGAAACATTTATTTCAGACAAAGCTGTTCTAATAAATGTTAACTGTATTATCAGGAAGCCTGAGGGCCTGACTGAGGGCCATTACAGAAAAAAAAGAATTTATCAGGGGTCCTCAAAAGTAGAAGCTTAAAATGGTAGCAAAGGCCTTGAAAGTACAAAATGATGGATGAACCCAGAGACCCCAGGCCCTCTCAACAATGATCAACTATTGGTTATTAAAGAAAAGCAACCTTGGGAGTTAAGTATAATTTGTTTCAAGGATAATAAAGAGAAAGAGGGAAACATATAATAAGTAAAATCATAAAACATAATAAGTAAATTACACCATACATAGTCTATGTGGATTTAAAACTGTGTGCTGAACCCATGAAGAAGGAGGTTAAGCTGTAATACACATTATGAAATACAGAAAGAAATCACTCCAAGCAGAGTAAGGAGTAAGAAACCATCAGGATTAAGCTCTTTTGAGAAATAACTTGGGATGCTAATGACTCACTCGAGCCCTCTATCTTCCTTTGAACCCAGAGGACTATAGGAAGGGTGTGCATAAGCAAGAGGAAAGAGAAAACTTTACATCAGTTTTAATGGTTTAGTTATTGGAAATGAGCTTCAAAAATTAGAAAATTTAGACTATAACTTTCTAACAAGATTAATAATAATTCTTTGATTGTATTTTTAAAACTTTTTTTTTTTTTTTAAATTTCACTAACCATAAATACTTGGCTTTGCATGTACGGTATTTTTCTTCATCCTATATAAAGTGCACATGGTGCTTTTTTCTGATAACCTACCATAGACAACTGGCTGTTAAACCAACATTTGGTGCTGTGTCCTTCATAGTGTTCCATTCCTGAAGAGAACCAGGAACAACTCTAGATTGTTCACTGGTTCATTTCTTTAACATTTTCCACATGTTTGGTATGTGTCATTCCCCATGTGTCTTTCCCCCACCCAAGCCTATTGTCCTTTTCAGTGTTACAGAGAAAAGATTACACCCTTCCTCTTTGAAGTGGCAAAATACTCTTTTCCTCTTAATCTTGAAGACTATGGTGGTATGCTGTAAAAAATAAGTTAATCTGCTTTGCTTCAATGGCAACCCAGTATTTCTTCTCAAGCCAATAGTGGAAAGGAAAACAGTTCATTTTATTGAACCTATGTTTAACATATTTGAAAAGTAGCAAAGAATCCTATTAGTTTCTAGTTAGAGTATTTAAAGTGACTTTTGTCAGTCTTTACTCAAAAATCAAAATTTCTAGAACAGTAATCATGGGCATTGAGCTCCTCTGAACTTTTAAAAATTGTGTCACATCTTAGAAACGCACAAGCTGTAATAAGTTTCCCAAAATGTGACACAGTTTATCAGAAGAAGTTTTATCACTGCTGAGGATTATCTTTAGGTTGCACTCCCACACATTCCACAACAGCATTTGCATTCTCTGCAGCAGCGTAATCTTCCTCATTCACGAGCCCTCTGATACATAGCACCTACCGTAAGATTTTTCTTCTGTATATCTTTTACTTCTTTCTGCACTGTTATAGACAATTGTTTTCATACCTAGTAGTTAGAATTGTAACTTAATCTTTAACTCATTTATTATCCTTTCTGTCTGGGAATTATTTGAAGCTCCTTATAACATTAAAAATTTAACCAATAGTAATGAATTCAAAAGACGTTCCTGTGTTGCCTTACTATGTTCTCCCATGAACAGCAAATGTGACCCCCAAACTTAGCTTTCTAGTCATTTCTACTCATTTTACAGCAGTTTTGTGCAAAAAATTTGCAGATAGTTGCACTAATCACCTTGTCTATAAAACTGCAGTCCGGGGTATGTAAATAAAATACATCTTAGATCTAATCTGAAACAAAGAAAAGCAAACTATCACATTCACTTATCTCAGCTGCTATAGCAGCTTACTGTAGGTCATAATATCGAAGGTTTAGAATAAACTCAGTTCACAATCTGACAAAATACAGGAGCTTTCCAGAGAGAACATGAAGAGGTACATTAGCAAATCTAATCAAGTCATCAGTATGCACTGACTTGGTAAGAAGTCTTTTAAAATCATTAACCAGTGATCTATAATTCATATCTTAGTTGACATCTACACCCACATTGCTCTGAGGGAATTCATAAGTATAAATCTCTGCATATGGAAAGATGGCAAATATTTTCTCATATCATCTACTTAAATGTAGTGCTGCAAATTGGTAAAGAGTATTTGAAATATAATGTTAGAGAAGTTTTCTTATACCAACATCTGTACCATTCCAAGAAGCAAAATCTTTAACTATTTCCTTGTGTCAGTTGTTTGAACCAAATCTTTTTACTTCATCCTCTGCTTCTGCTAGAGGTAACAATGACTGTGATGTGAGATAATTTGAGGCTCTTGGCACAATATTGATAAGACTATTTTAAGTTCTTCTCAAATTTTAGAATTCAAGACATGCAAGAGGTGGAATTGCTACAACTACTACACTTCAGAGGACATAAAATTATTCCAGATTTGGAGAAATGTGAGATGCGCAAAACCAAATTTAGTGTGAGTAAAAGACTTAATTAAATTGTCTAAACACAGGCATGTCTGTGATGCTCCAAAAGAGCTGAGATAACACATGTGGTTGGGAGACATAGCAACACATCTACAGTGGATCTGCCGCTGTGCACAAGCTGGCTGAATTACCTAAGATTATAATAAGTGGGATTTAGTGTCTGTGCAACAGGCATGATCCAGCATCTGGATCTTTCCTGAAAATAATTGGAATTTTAAGAGAGTAAACATGTGTATATCTATAGTTGCTTTTTACTTTGTGATCTGAATCCTCCCATATTAGACCTGGGAGTTCAATTTATTCATGTCTTGCCATCTTAGAAGGGACCCATCTGGTGTTTTTAGAGCAGTTGTGGATTTCTACCCTGTTCTGCAGCAGGGGAAATGTTTTATCTGGTGTGCATGGGATCATACAAAATTCATCACCTAATCTACTTTCTGTGATTGAAAGAAATTTCTTCTCCAGCGTGTTTTGCTACCTATTTTTTTTATTGGTTCATTTACGACTGCCAGTAACTAAAAAGTCTTATTTCGCTCAGTATTTGGTTTTGATAGTATGAACATAGACCTTATGAACCATAAGAAGCACAGGGTTAATTTAGAACATCACATATTCCTTTCTGGTCTTACAATCATTGAAATGTGCCATGGTTTCAGTAGCCCCTACCCTAAACTAAACTGAGTACCCTTGGTGGTTCAGGAAATTTGTGTCCAGTCACTGTCCAGGCATCTTGAAGAATTTGGAGGACACCTCTCTGTGAATGTCTTAATACATCTCTTAACAAATCTTATGGTGCTGAATGGAGGCACACTGTCAGCCTTGTAGTACTCACTAAAATCTAGGATCATTGTGAGACTGATTTAGACACAGAAATTGACTGCTACATGGAATTAAATGTCTGCTGCGTTCAGTTCATTCAGATACAGCTTGATCAGTGAAAACACATGCCAGTCTTGCCTTGTAAGAAATCATAATATAATAAAATATTTTTTTTTCTTTTTAAAGAACTCTCTCTGCCTTCTCTTAAACATCATAATTTTCTCTAGACAATTGTCTCAACAGGTTTACTTACTGGAATTAAAATATCTGCATCTCCTTACTAAAACTGGAGTTTTCATTTGCAGCTAAATGATTTTGGCTGTCATAGACAGGTATTGAAGCATGATTCTGCTCCTTGCACTAAAATTTTTGGGAAATTATGTAGTCTTTTAATAAAAGAAATCATAGAATTATGGAATAATTAAGGTTGGAAAGGACCTGTATGCTGGTTTTAGCACAACAAAAAAATCTGGGAAAAAAGAAGAAGGGAACATTTCAGAGTTAGGGTGTTGGTCTTCCTGAGTCACTGTTATGTATGAGGAAGCCCTGCTTCCCTGGGGATGATTGAACACCTGCCTATCCATAGAAAGGGATGAATGAATTCCTTGGGTTATTTCACATGCAACTGTGGCTTTTGCTTTACCTATTAAATTGTCCTCATCTTGACCCATGAGTCTGTCACTTTTACTCTTCAGATTCTCTCCGCATCCCATTGTGAGAGAGTGAGAGAGTGTTTGTGTGGGGCTGGGCTCTGGCTGGGCTTAAACCATGACAACCTCTTATGATCATGTATGTGGTCCAACGCCCCTGCTCAAGCAGGGTCACCTAAAGCCAGTGGGTCAGGATCATCTTTAAACACTCTTTCAGCATCTCCAAGAATCGATATTTTAAAAATCAGCAGATGGGCAAGCTGTGACAATGCTTGCTCACCCTCACAGGGAAAAAAGTGTTTCCTGGTGTTCAGAGGTGCTCTTATTTCACTTTGAGCCCATTGCCTCTGGTCTTGTCATTGGGCAGCACTGAAAGAATCTGGCTCCGTCTAGCTCATCCCTTTAGTTGTATGAAAATCTGGCTCATATCATATCATTGAATCTGGCTCATCACTTTAGTTGTATGAAAATAAAATAATTTCCCTTATTGAAGTCTATGTTAAATTTATGGGTACTTTTTACTTTTGTTCCAGACCTGCTGTTCAGCAAGACAATAAAAAAAACCAAAATCCCTGTCTTGGTAACAGAAATATAAATATGCAAAAAAAGATAAGAACGAAAAATCTACAAGGAGATAGCCATTCCACATATTTTAGACAGTATTTGGCTTGCATTTTATGTTTTCAGCACTGGGAAAAAACAAATTTCTCCAAAAATAATTGCATAATTTTCACTCAAATCAACAGAAAACAAAGCAAGAAGCCTGTTGAGCCAGTTTTTTTCTATCTTTAATTGGTACTGCACATGTTCAGGAGGCATCCATAGGGACTTCTGGTCTATCACATCTAGCTGTCTTCTGAAGGCAGAGAGCTACTAAATTACAAGTAGATGCTCCTCCTGCCTTTTTTTTT